>JASVEL010011006.1:0-155261 GCA_032618575.1 Nicotiana noctiflora
AAAGTCGCCCGCTGAGGGACTACAAGCACATTTAAGGAGCATGGTAGAGGCCCTTCTTGGTTGGGAAAATAATACCAAGAAGCATTTCAAAGCAAAGGTTTTGTTTTCCTCCTAAATCCTAAACTACTGTGTTTTCATTTTGGTTTTGGCTCCTGTTCATCTTCCATGGTCTTATATAATTTTGGTTTTGAAATCTCTTTTCTGTTATAAAGATGGCATGTTGATTGAAAGTTGGTTGTGTGCATGTTATCTTTCATAGGTTAAGCTGCTTATTGAAATGCTTATCAAGAAGTGTGGTCTGGATGCTGTAAAAGAGGTGATGCCTGAAGATCACATGAAACTCCTTACTAATATAAGAAAGGTTTGTTATGAACTGGAATTAAACCAGCGAAAATTCTTGTGGGATATTAAATGTTCAGATGAGTTATTTATTCTTCTGATGAAAAAGCAGATCAAGGAGCGAAGTGATAGGAAACTCGCGTCGACTTCTGAGGAAAGCAGATCTCATATGTCAAAAGCAACAACATCAAGGTTGTTCTCCTTCCTCTATGCATACTGAAGTTGAGAATAATAGACAGAAGAATATTTGATGCTTGACACATGGGAAGCAACTAAGCTATATGGAGTATTATATTTACCTCTGTTGATTTGGACTAGTTTATTTATCAGCAAAAAAAAATATTTGCCTTTTTTTTGGCGGTTGCCAATATTCAATATTCAGATTTATCCAAGGTGGACTATGGCTCTTTGGATCACTAATCTTTTTTGTCCTGCATGGATAAGAAGCTCTTATTTTCAGTGCCTTGGTAACTTTTCAAGCATTAGTTTAAATACCTATTGTATTAACATCTGTGTCCTGTTACAGGCTAAGCAGATGGAATCATACAAAAATCTTTTCTGAGTACGATGATGGATCTGAGAATAGTGATGCAGAATATATGGATGCAAAAACTACTACCGGTCGTAGGAGCAAGGCTACATTAGTGTCAGACTCCAAAGCATCTTTATTACGGTATTGTTTTAATATGTACAACAACAACAACACTACCCAGTATAGTCCCACAAGGTGGGGTCTGGGGAGGGTAATATAGACAAGCCTTACCCCTACCCAAAAGGGTAGAGAGGCTGTTTCCAATCGACCTTCGGCTTAGAGAAGGGAAGGGAAAGCAACAACAAAAACAAAAACAAAAGAGCATTAGTAATTTCGGCAGAAATCGCATAAATAGTTATCTAAACATAAGAATTATACATAAAATGACATGCAATAATATCAAACAATAACTACCATAAATAACTACCATAAGGGGGACACAATCCAATGCACGAATCATCTATGAGTCGCCCTGACAAGCCTCACCCAACCCCGGGAAAGGAGTACAAAAAATTCTAGGAGCCCCTATCCTACAACCCTGATACTAGACCTCCAGACTTTTCTATCAAGGGCCATGTCCTCGGAAATATGCATCCTAGCCATGACATGCCTAATCACCTCTCCCCAATACCTCTTAGGCCTCCCTCTGCCTCTCCTCACGCCGACCACCGCCAGTCGTTCACAACTTCTCACCGGGGCATCAGGACTTCTCCTCCGCACATGCCCGAACCACCCGAGCCTCGCTTCACGCATCTTCTCATCCACCGGGGCCACCCCCACCTTCTCTCGAATAACTTCATTCTTAATCTTATCTAACCTGGTGCGTCCACACATAATGTTTTAATATGTAATGGTTACTATTTATCGTCCTTAGGATGTTTTACAGACAGGTGGAAGCTAGTGTAATTTTTAGTGATGCTTTCTAGTTTAGACTATATTTCACATGTAAGATGAGTGTTTGTATGACATATTTCCAGGTCCAAGAAAACACGAAAAGCAGCCAAGAGTTTGCAGGAAGATCTGTATGATCAATTAGACGACGAGCCACTTGACTTGCTTGACCAGAAGAAGACCAGGTCAGCTCTTAGAGGATCTGGCAATCTCAAGCGGAAGTCTGAGTCAGAAGATGAAGCAGAAATCGACTCTGAAGGCCGTTTGATTATTCAAGAGGGAGATAAGAAGCAAAAACGAGTCAAGCCACCTACTAATGATTTTGATGCAAGAAGCGAAGCAGGAAGTCGCTTTTCGGAGAGCTCAAGGAAAACTCAGAAACGGAGGAAAACGTCTGATTCAGGATGGGCCTACACTGGAACGGAGTATGCAAGCAAGAAGGCGGGTGGTGATGTCAAGAGGAAAGACAAACTTGAGCCATATGCCTACTGGCCGCTTGACCGCAAGATGATGAGCCGCAGGCCTGAACATCGGGCAGCAGCACGAAAAGGAATGGCAAGCATTGTGAAGCTAACAAAGAATCTTGAAGGCAAGAGTGCATCATCCATACTGTCCGCAAAGAGAGTCAAGACTAAAAAGAAAGCCGGCTCCAAAGGACGTTGAGGTGAAGTTTGCTTTCTGGATGCTAGGTCAAAATGGATAGCTCCGCCCAGAGGCTCATTAGATTTTGTGCCATAGTTTTCATTTGGGGCTTCTGGCAATTTGGCACCCCGTGTTCTTTTTTTATGTGACCTTTTTATTTTATTGGTCCATGTATATCGCATGTTGAAGTGTGGTTGTTGGGATAGGAACGTCGAGGAAAAGGAGGAAGGAAATCGAGTATACGAGTTGCCATATGAAAATTAGCGAGTGTGTCAAATGCTAGCTATTTAAGTTGGTTGTTTGTAATATGCTTACCAATTGCAATATGTTGGTGCATGAAAGTAATGTGAGTCACATGTGATATGTTAAATTTTTGGAAATCGTTCGAATTGCCGTTGCAACCCAGATGGATTTCCTTTTAGCACGTGGTTGTGATAGTAGAAAAGTAGAGCTGCCTCAAGTTTCTATCCAACCAATTGTTGCAACGCAAGGTACTCAATTCAGCAAATTGGCGCTCTTCTGATCCGCGAATTTACAGTTTAATTGGTACACGAAGTATAGTCTTAACATAATATTTTTCAAGTCTGGTTGACATAACGAACGTGACGTTTATGCTCGTGTGCGAACTATTTCATGATATTACGCCATCAAAATATGTATTAATCAAGTTAAATATCTGTCATCCACTAATCCAAGCTAATAAGTGCAGTAAATCTTGTAAAGGCAAAATTGAAAGCTATTATAGACTATATGGCAGTCTCCGATTATACAAGGAAACTAGTTCACTAGGTATTAACCACCTAAAGGTCATACGCCAACTCAGTTTCCATAAATCATTTGGCTGTTATGTGTAAGGATATTTAAGAAAAAAAATTTCAGTTTAGCAGAGACAAGGAAATTGTCACACTATGGAGAAGAAGTTGATCCTTTGCCCATTCTGCACTTCAGGTTCTTCCGTCTCCAACAATCATCTAAAAAGGAATTCTCTACATTGGAGTACCACCACCATTTGACTATCTTGCAAAAGATACAAATTCCTTGAGACACAGGTCTCTTCCAAGAGTGTCCATGTAACTCTGGAATTAACGATCCTTCCAAATATTCCTGAAACAAATGAAACATATGTTATTTTGTTTAATGAATTTAGAGGGGGGGAGCCGATAACTGTAAGAGAGGGAAAAAGAAAGTAGGGAAATGGAGGCTTGATTCATTAGCTTTCAAGCTCGCGGGATTCTCTCTTTTTCCAGAGTCAATATTCATAAATTTACTTTGATAAGTCAATATTCATAAATTTACTTCGATAACCGCTGCTTGGGACTAAGTCCCATAAGTTTAATAGGGAGTGAAGTTAGATTTCCCTCTATTAGAGGATAAGCAACTAGGTTTTTACATGTTAAATAGTGATCCTTGGTCCCCTCTATTGTTCCCTACCAAACAACTAATTAAACTTCCTAAAGTGCACTCTTCAAAAATACACGCCTTTTTAAATTTTTCTCACTTCCTCAATACAGACAAGCATGAATCTACGTACCTTTTGTATCTGTCAGATGCACCAACATTGCCCGAGAGATCTACTTGTAAGGAGCAAATAAGATTGATGAGTTGTGGCCACCAAATCCAAATGAATTAGATAATGCCACCTTAATATCCAGTCGTTCCTTTTTGGGACCCACAAGTTTAGTTGTATCCTGTTTCATAGATATACATATCATCAGCTGCGGTGATTACCAGGTCAACTAAGGGTGAAAAGGTGCAATAGGGAACCACGGGAGAGAGGACATATCATATGCTTTGTATTCATATCACATAAAGAGATCTGTCTTGCTTGCAATATGAGAGATTAGTCGACTAATGCAGATAAGGTGGATCAAACTAATAGACATGGCCACTGTAACTTGTGAGTTTTTTCATTTCTATACAACACTCCTCCAGAAAAAAGCTTTTAGTGATACAGCAACGAATTCAGAAAAGCTGTGAATTTCATCTTAAATCTAGCTAGTCAAGCCATGAAGGGTGACCAACTCTGTACTCTTGACACGCAAGTGTTCTTTGCAGTTTTCATCTGATAAAATTCTATGGTTATGATGATAAACCATGCTTAATGACAAGAAATCGTTGAGAATGCACAGAAGATAAATCCTTACCACGCCTTCATCTGGGTTTTCAAGATTAATATTTGGATGAACCCAACCAGTTCGTATTGCCTGCAAAGTCCCAATTTAACTGTCAGTCTGAAATTCCACCCAGATAAGTTTTGCATAGGTTAAACAAAGAAGGGCCACGTTAAAAAATACAACCAAGAGAGTTTTATAGGATGAAATCCACAATAATCAATCACCTTACGAATAAATTCTGCAACATCTAGTTTCTATCAGATAATTTATCATCAAGGAATTAGCAAAAACATGAATCCACATAATGCTAAACTAAATGTCCAGAAAGTGCCTATCTTCATCATCCTCTCACTGTCTAGCGCATATTACGTTTCATAGCATATTCAAGAACAGAGATGACATTAGTCTAACTACAACTACACTGTGCATCACCTGTCAACTACGAGAAAGTAAATAATCCTTGAGTTATCCCAAAATAGATAGTCACTTATCCTACAATTCCTTTTTTGAAAAACAACTGTTATAGCTCCATTTGTAGCCAAAATAAAAGAGTATACCTACATAATAACAAAACTCAGACAATTTGTCTCTTTTGTTTCTTCAATCAACATGTATTTGAATAATTTCAGGCTATGAAGTTATTCTACTTCCAATTATTTAGAGCTCCCAACTTCAAGCTGGAGTAACTCACAGCAGCAAAAATGATTGCAAAAAGCAACTATTTCTAAATAATAAAATAACCACGATGGAAAGTTCCCCCTATGCATTGTGTCAAGACTCCCACCCCAATGTTCCTTGTTAATGTCTACAAGTATGGTTTCTTCTTTCAAATTCTAAATATAATAAACTTTTATGAATATGGTACATATTGTACAAGTATGCTGTCTTTTTCTTATGAATATGGTACGTCTTCCTTGTACATAAAACTTTCTATAAACTTTCTCCAGATCTTTTTCCCCTTTTATTTGATAAAACAGTTAGCTACCAAAAACTTT
The DNA here is from genome assembly GCA_032618575.1 of Nicotiana noctiflora. Classification (NCBI taxonomy): domain Eukaryota; kingdom Viridiplantae; phylum Streptophyta; class Magnoliopsida; order Solanales; family Solanaceae; genus Nicotiana; species Nicotiana noctiflora. The sequence continues at coordinate 5,514 of JASVEL010011006.1, forward strand.
TAAATTACACCCAAGAGACTAGTATAGGTTAACCTGTTTACAAATACTCGTACACACAGAGAGAGAAAGACATCAGAAGTGTCATTATTGTCAATCTCCTTTTCCCTAGTCTAAACATCGGAAGACCTAACCCAGGCCTAATGAACTAATTTTGGTACATAAAATTTGTCATAGTCATTGATTGCAAAATACCTGCATTACACTATCATTTATAACATCTGTAGCAACATTCTCATATAACAAATTAATGTAGCATGGACGATCTAACTTCGAGGCAAGGATTCATGGGTAACTTTGACGCGTAGCCTTTTGATGGAGGATAATACAAGAAAACCTCCATCCAACATGAAAAGCATCAGAAACTACATAGGACACAATATTCCGGCCTACAATAAACATTACAATAAGTCAAGAACTCATTTTACTGCATACCCTCACCTTGACTAAGTTGGTCTATACCACTATTAGCATTAAGGCTCCAAAGATGAATATGCTGAATAAGCTAGAAACTAATTCTTTGGCAGTTAATGCTTGCATGCCCGTTCCATCATTTATACAGCACCTTTTTAAGAGGATGAAGGAGACGGAGGATTTGGATCTCAGACGGTGCAGCTATCAACAAGATATTGCACATATCTTGACATGCTCTTCATTTTTCATATGCAGGTCTAAACCCAAATCCTTACTGCTACTCTTGCCAGGTTTATGCTCAACACTTCAGACTGGTAGATCAGAAGTAAATCATAAACCTTCGGAAATTCTTTAACTTGAAAGAGTAACAATTCTAAAGGATGGCATCATCACTTAGGTTCAGTTTTTCCAGATTCCGGAGTCAGTTGATGTTTCAATTCCTATGAGTCATTTATGTCTACTTGAGGTTACATTGAGCAGCAGTTCAACATCTTTAACACCAGCAGGTAACATTTATTAATTTTCCTCTCTGTAAAAGGTCAGCCAGTCCCTTTACGTCCCCCTTCTTTAGGTCACACAACGTGTCCTCTATACCAATAGGCATACATTTGCATTTTGCACTCACAAATGACGGTGACGACCATGTATTCTTTTCTTCTTTTATTGTATATGATATCAATGATTGAACTCAAAAAGCAACTAAGGTCTGAAGGAGAACCAAATCATTTGTTGCTTCCCCAATCCGGTAATCCCCCCTAAAGGACTGTGAAAAATAGCATGATATGAGAATTAATAAAGACCTTCTCTAATTCAATTAGATGTTACATAAATAAAATATTGATTTAGTCTATTCAACAGTCTGACACCTAAATAATGTAACAAGTCACCTAACAGGCTACACACACCGCTATACCACAATTTTCAGCTAGCAAATATAACATTATGCAAGAAAACAGTTGGATGAGATGTTACACAAAAAATTAGAAAGCAACTGAATTGCAACTGCAGCACACTTTGAGGGGATTATGAGATAACAGCACCTGAATAGTTGCCACAGCTTCAACAGCACCAGCAGCTCCAAGCAGGTGACCAATCATAGATTTTGTGGAGTTAACTCGCAACTGAAAACATGGAGCAGCGACTGATAAACAGCTGAAATGAAAAACTGAGAGGAATGGTGTGGGCATAGTATTTCAATAAGAGAACTTCAATCTAACCTCTGGATTCTGGCCAAAGCAATGGAGAAGAGCTTGATGCTCCTTAATATCTCCTGCTAGTGTGGATGTAGCATGCGCATTAATGTAGTTTACATCTTCCTTGGATACCCCTGACTGAGCTAATGCCTTCTCTATGCATAGGATGACTCCAGTTCCTGCAAGTTTGGGGGGATAAGAGAGTTCAAAGCTATCCTTTTCTCTATTGTATATCTCAGTAAACATGAGATCGTGCATTCTTAGTACGTTAAGCTATCTTCCGTTCTATGTAAGCTACAATTTATGCAAGCCAATCTATCTGGTCCAGAAGAATTTTTCAGGTACAATTATAAAAAAAATCATAGAACTTGAGGAACTAGATTTGTTGAGTATAACGGCATCTCCAACTTAGTCAAAACGCAAAAGGAGCACAGAAGTAGTGTATCATTTAACTCACTAAGAACCAGGAAGAAGCAGTTTATTTCGAGAGCCGTTAATATGAGAAAAGGAATGACTTCAAGCATGACAAAATAGGTGGACAACAAGGAGGAGTCCTTCAGGAGCTTCATGTTACTGATGCATCCCACGAAAGGAAATTCTTATAAAATGCCAATAAGAGAGTCAATGCCTTTGTGGAACAGAATCTTGGTGACTAAGAAAACATGCAAGTTATTAGTTATTACAAAAGAAAAGAAATTTTGCAATAGAAGGCAACATAAAATAAAGGCCAAATGCATAGGCAGCCCCTTAAACTTGGCTTTAATTTTCATTTAGACACTTTATCTTACACTTGTACCTATTGAACACTTTATCTTGCCGAAAGCGTATCTATTAAACCCTTCAATATTGACTACCAAAAGAAACAAGAAGCGTGTAAATAACTTGCGGCTGATGTGGCAATAAGACGAGTAAAATCAAGACACGTGACTTTTTAAGCCAAAAGGAAAGGGGGAAAAAAGCTTTTCAGCTCAAAATTAGTCGCTAATTCCCCCCCTCCAATGCTCCTTCCCATCTTCTGCTAGATCTTTCGTTCTTTTTTTTTGTTCTTTTCCTTCTTCTTCAAAATTTAACCCCAACAAACAACCGTCCCTTCTTCCGTTTCTTCATCTAAAAATCATACAGAAAATATTCATCATTCTTTTTCTTTACTTTCATTCACCACATAGCAGCAATAGCCCTTCAGGAACAAACATAAGCAGCAAAAACAGTATCAATAATTGATAACTCATAAATTTTATCGAATATATACACATATTGAAGTTGAAAAAAAAAATCAAAACAGAAAGTTCAAAAGGATTATTCATTATTGGATTTGTAAAATGAGGAAAAAAAGGAATGGATTTGTGAGATAATATATGATTATTGGTGGTTTTATTCTCAAAAACTAAAAAGAAAAATTACATAAGAGTATGAGAATGCTGGAGACTTATGATGGAAGGAAGGTGAGTTAGAGATGTTTTATATGTGGAGAGATTTGATCAAATCAATGGTGTTTAAAGAAGGAAAAAGAAGAGAAAGGAAGAAAAATGAAGAAATAGTAGAAGAATATGGTAAAAAAAAATGGCTGTTTGAAAGAAAAGTAACAAGGGTCGGAAGATTAATTTTTCCGGCGAAACTAATTTTTTCCGGCAAAAGGCAGATTCTCTACGCGTTTAATTTGGTGTGTAAATCACGCATTTGCCATGTCACCAAAGTGTGTTTGATAGATTCACTTTGAGCAAGATTAAGTGTTCAATAGGTACAAGTGTAAGATAAGGGGTCTAAATGAAAATTAGTGCCAAGTTTAAGGGATGTCTATGTATTTGGCCTAAAGTAAAAGGATCAAATCCAGTATGGTTAGGGTGGTACATTTATGAGATGGATGGACACATTCAAGATTACATATTTCTACAGTTGTTAGAAAAGGCAAGGCGCCAGAAATTTAAAGCCATAAATACAGAAGAGGTTTATGAGATGTATTACCACAACTATTTTAAGCCAAACAACTTTCTCACCAATTTTTGGACCCCTCCAGAGTATAAGCTGTTAGTAGGTTTTTGATCAAAACCAAAACCAAACCAATTTAATCGGTCTTTAAAATTTTAAAACCAAAACCAAACCAAATTAATTACAAACCATCGGTTTGGTTGTTATTGGTTTGGTTCGGTTTTCGTAGTAAGCTAATGATAAGTCGATAATAGTAAAACAACACTAGATAATAATCTGAAAATAATTTGCTAAAATTATGCTTTTTTATATATTTCTTTCACCTGTTTATATGAAAAGAATGAATAAAAAAACAAACTAAAAGTTTGCTTTTCAAGTTTTAGCCATTGTAGTCCTGCAATTTGAGTTTGCTTTTTTTTACTCTTGTGGTAGGGTTTTTTTTTAACTCTTCTGCTAGGCAAAAGTCTGTGCGGAGGGTTAAAGAATTAGAGTCTCTCAAGGAAAAGAAAATTGGCCGATTCCTATTGTTTTGGGCTTAGGCAATCTTTTAAGATATCTGATGTTTGCAGCCAAAAGCTTACCTTTTTATTAACCAATGGAAAGACTACCCATATATCCAAAGGTGATCAAAAAATGGTTATATATATAGAGAGAGAGAGAGAGAGAATATTACCTTCAGGATGAGGCTCTGTCATGTGATAAGCATCACAAGTAAAACTTCCACCTAGAAATTCAGCATAGATAGTTGCACCTCTTTGCTGTTCATGAAATTAAAAAAGGAAACTTAGAAGAATTATGTTGCCAGGGATTGGCTTTTTATCTTTCCATATTTTGTTTAAGGATCAACAAGTGGGTTAGAAGGAAAGCATTTATAGACTTTGAAGCATAAATCACCTTGGCATGCTCAAGTTCTTCCAGAAGCAGGACTCCGGCTCCTTCACCCATAACAAATCCATCGCGATTCTGTCCAGGATAGATAAAAATAAGAAGCAATTCTCACCAATTACACACACTCTGAGACACACACACACACACAGGATGATAGGATTGAAATTTTGTAGTGCTATTGCTTCATCTTACAAGTCATTTAAATACAGCAGCGTACGAGCTAGAACATGGAAATAAATATATAATGGAGTATAATTTTTATTGATTTGATTGGAAGAATGCTCCTATAAGATGTATACAAAAAGTAGAGAATCCCACAAAAAGGCATGATGATAAAGAGCATCCAACTGTGAATAGTGACTGGAATATCATATTTACTCCAAACGAATACCAGAAATATAATTATTCCACTAACATAAAAACAGGAGTTTCCAATTCCTACAAATTTTTCTCACATGTCCCTCCTTCCACTGAGTCCACATGAGTCCAAACCAAAGGGGATACATGGTCATAAATTCTGAAGAAAATATGACATATGTCAAGTTCAATCTCAGGGAATGGAAGCTGCAATTTGGATAGCCACTCCTTGCCACATAAAAGTTTTAAGTTTAAAGGGAAAGCAGAGGAACAAGATCAAAAGATTTGCAAGACATTACACTATCCCAAGGCCGAGAAGCTCTTGCGGGGTCACCATTTCGCTGTGAAAGTGCTCTGCATGCAACAAATCCTCCCAATCCTGCAAAAGAAAACAAAAATAACATCAAAAGCTATTTAAAACTATAACTATTACAAGGTAATCAACAATCTCAGCGTGATAAACAAACTTCAAGTAAGAAAGAACATATAATATACCAATTGGTATAATTGCTGCATCTGATCCACCGCACAGCATCAAGTCCTGCAAATTATCAGTGTGTAAAAACAAGAGAACTAAGCTACTAAGCATGTTAATCCTTGGGACACATCTGTCAAAGTATAGGGAACTCTATGAACAACAGTAAGATGATACTGAATCCTCTGCTTCCGAAAGCTTTCTATGACTTTAAAGGCACGAAACTTACAGCTTCGCCTCTAATGATGTGGTTAGCAGCATTCAATATGCAGAAGTTGCTTGTAGCACATGCTGTTGAAATTGAATAATTTGGACCCATCCATCCCTGCAATCGAGTTTGTAAACAAATGCACAAAGCTGGGATTTTTTAAATCATAAATCACAGATAGTAACTGAATCTTAATGGCTAACCAGGTCCATGGCAAGCATGGCAGAACCCATGTTTGTAGTTGCAAATGGAACACAAAAAGGATTCATCTTCCTATACGAAACCCTCAAAGCCTCTATTGCATCATTAAAAACCTGCACAAACAGAGCAAGTCAGTTAGAGAGTAGTCACTTACTTTGGTTCTAGCAAAGACTCTACAGCCTACATATTGGTTAGGAGGAGATCACAATACATGGGCAATCATGTAAAGGTTGTTGATTCCGTATATGAGATGTTAGCAACTAAATAGAGCTGATCCCAGAAGCATATAAACAAAAGATGAAAATGGAAAAGATTTTTTTTGACACATTTAACCAGTGAAATTTTCATCACAATTACGAAAAAAGGAAAAAAGAAGAAGTTGATTACCTTCATTCCACCCAAAGCAGAGCCAATTAAAACTCCGCATCTTCTTTTATCCAATTCATCCATAATGTCTTCAGTAATTCCACCATCTGACAGTGCTTTCTTACCAGCCGTTAGCATGTAAAGCATGAACCTGTCCATTCTTTTAGAAAGTTTGGGTGCAACCCAGCCATCAGTCGAGAAAGACTTGATTTCTCCAGCAATTCTCTGCGAATTTGGACCTCATTAACAACATTTAAATAACTAAAGTTGGATAAACAGGCCCAAGAAGAAGACATACTGTTGGATACTGTGAACAGTCAAAAGCTTCGATCTCACTTATGCCACTGACACCTTGAAGCAGATTTTCATAAAATTCATGGGGATCATGACCAAGCGGTGTTTCAACACCCATCCCTGTCACAACAACTCGCCTTTCCTTGGTCGGAGGTTTCTTCTTTAGTACAACTTCCATGGCCGGTTGGGCAGCAATTGCCATTACCTCCCCTAATACAAGGAGCGGCCAAGCACGTCAAAATCAATGTAGGAAAGTTGATAGCTTAAAGGGAAACCATATTAGAAAATGATGTTGAACATTTCTATAGTTCTGTTATGTGTGATCACTTCAAAAAAAACCAATCATGTACGTTGACGCAGGAGTGTTTGGCATCACATGCAAATATTTTCCACAACATTTCCATGATCAAATCATTTACTAACATATGCTCACCGCAAAAATATTCTCAAAGAAAAATATATTTCTATTAAAAAGGGGGGAAATGAATTCCTTTGCGTCCAACCAATCAGAGATGGAGCTAGAAGCCTACATACGGGTCTGGCCGAGCCCACTAACTTCTGCTGCAAAAGTGTATTTGTATTAAAAAATTCGTTAAATATGTACGAGTATTAAATTTAGAATCCAGTTATTAACACTTAAGGTCGTTCTAAAATTCAAAACCCATAAAGCTGATAGCCTTGCTCCGTCTCTGCAGACAATAATCACAACTCTTAAACGTGTTGCGGCCAACACGTAGAAGTGTAGACGCTTTTCAATCTCTAATACTAAGAAATACCGTAAAATTAAGCTACAAGCAAATTGCATGATCTATCCCAGAAATTCACACTCATTTCACATGACACACAATGCCAACATGAGGATGAGGTGGCAAAATTCTAGACTAGAATAAACCCAATTTAACAAAAATGAAACACACACTGCTCTAAGAATCTTACCATGCAGCAGTTAAAATAGACACACTCACTCCTAAAAAAAACAGCAAATGCATGACTTTCCATTTCTGTAAAATCCAATTCTTAAATTTAATAAAATTACCTGTTTGAGCAGTGGATTTGGACTTAGGCAAAACCCTGGTTCTAGTTTGAGAAGCCCATTTGCATTTAGACTTAGAAGAAATCCCAAACAAAGAATGTTTATCATGTTCTCTTTCACCAGTAACTGACATGCATGTTGAACCCATTACCCATGACGATACCGTCGATGACGCCATTTCTTAAAATTTTCCGATCAAAAATATACAAATCCCTTTCTATATAACTTATATCAATGTAGTGCAAACTCAAAATCTATACAGTATAGACACAAATGTAAGGGGCGGAGAGTTCAGTTCAGAACAACTCCTCTGAGCAGAAGAGGAGGGGGTGAGATTAAAGAAATTTTTGGGTTGGTGGGTTGGGGTAGGGGTAGGGGGTAGGGGGTTAGGGGTGGGGGTAATATATTTGTGGGGTTGGTTAAATCTGAGAGAGATGAAGAAATCGAAATGCTGTCTTTTTCCTGGATCTCTCTCTGCTCTCACTACTACAAGTAATTTCAGAGCCAAGTTTTATATTTTTTTTTTCTGTTTTTTAATATTTTCTTTATTTTCCCCTTTCTAATTAGTATTTTTTTTTTCCTCTTTAAAATAATTAACATAATATCTGAGTCGTCCTACAGACAGAACCAGCCAAGTGTCCTATGTCTGATGTGTCGCTACCACCACTCTATGCAAACAAAATTATAGTCTTACAAAATCCAAAAATATTAACCACCTTATTATACATTTAAAAAATAATAATATTCTGGTATATTCCCACTATGCTTTATTTGAGATAATTAAAATTGTGTTATTACCGTCAAGTCTAATCACATACGGAGTTACGATAGAATATACTTAATCCAAAAGTTAACACTGTATATATAAATTAATATAAAATTTAATTAGATTGATAAGAATCTACGAGTTACGTTGTGTATATAAATTAAATATAAAGTCAATTTAGATTTGTAAGACAAAAATGAAAATTAAGTTAAAATTACTAGGTTAGGTTAAGGTGAAGTTAGGTGGGCGGAAGGGGCCGCCAAAAATTACATTTATATAATATCAATTTTTAATTTTATGTATATATTAGATGGTGAATTCCTTTAGTTTTTATTTTTCCCTTTTATGTTTATATTCCCTTGGGGGAAATTTTGCTTTCACAACTGCATCGATTGAGCATTTTGGAGAATAGATGAGATGAACAACGTGAATATTCTCTATTTGAGGACTAAAGTTGCATTTATTTAATTAATTAAATATTAATAGTACGTATTTATTTTGTGTATGTTATTTTCTTCTTGTTATTTTTGGTGCTACTTCTTCCTTTTCATCTTCTCTTTTTCTTTTTTTTCTCTTCTCCTTCTTTTTTTTCTTCTTACCTTTGCAGAAGAGTACATAGGAATTTTTATAAGCGGTACGAGAATAATAACTTTGTTATCATACTTCTAGACAAGAAATAGTTATAGTCTATTGATTTTGTTGAATTTCAAGTTAGATAATGTCTTGGGTTCAATTCTACTTTGTCATAATTTTTAACCATACAGGCTCTCTCAAATATTTACAAATAAAAAATAAATAAATTCTTAGTTGAGGTTTGAATGTTTGACCTTCTAAAAAAAATCTAGCATATAATCAACACACCAAAAGACACTTCATGTCATGTCATTTTTTTGTTCTTATCCATTTCCTTACAGTATTAATACATATATTTAGTATAAAAAAATAATAAAATGATGTCACGTCGACCCTCGGCGCAGGGAAAAGAAAGGCAAACAAAAACAAAAACAAAAACTGCATTAGTTATACGAGCATACATCGCAAAAAAATTATCTAAACATAAGATACATAAATACCATAAATAAGCAGGTATGCATGCAATGATATTGAAACAGCAACTACCAGAAATGACTACCACAAGAGAACACAAACTAATCATCTATGGGCGTCCCTACCACACCTCACCCACCCCGGAAAGGAGTGTGGAAAATCTAGAAACTCCTATCCTATAACCCTGATACTAGACCTCCAGACTTTCCTATCAAGGGTCATGCCCTCGGAAATCCGCATCCCGGCCATGTCTTGTCTAATTACCTCTCCCCAGTATCTCTTTGGCCTCCCTCTGCCTCGCCTCACACCGATCACCGCTAGCCGCTCACAACTCCTCACCGGGGCATCAGGGCTTCTCCTCCGCACATGTCCGAACCACCGAAGCCTCGCCTCTCGCATCTTCTCATCCACCGGGGCCACCCCCACCTTCTCCCGAATAACTTCATTCCTAATCTTATCTAACCTGGTGAGCCTGCACATCCCACCTAATTAACATATTGAATTGACATAAATAAAGCTATAATTCTTCACCGGCCAACACTCCGTCCCATACAGCATGGCAGGTCTAACCACAGCTCTATAAAACTTCCCCTTGAGTTTCTGTGGCACATTCTTATCACACAAGACTCCTGAAGCAAGCCTCCACTTCGATCATCCCGCCGCTATATGGTGAGTGACATCCCCGTCTATCTCCCCGTCCCCCTGGATCACCGATCCAAGGTATCTAAAACTATCCTTCTTGGCTATGGCCTGAGATCCAATCATCACGCTCCCTCCCACTTCGCTCGGCTCGGTGCTAAACTTGCACTCCAGATATTCTGTCTTTGACCTGCTTAGTTTGAACCCCTTAGACTCGAGAGTCTGTCTCCATACCTCTAACCTTTCGTTAACACCGACCCTCGTCTCGTCAACCAGGACTATGTCATCAGCAAATAGCATACACCAAGGTACATCCCCTTGAATATGCCGCGTCAAAGCATCAATTACCAAGGCAAACAAGAGGGGCTAAGCGCAGATCCTTGATGGAGCCCCATAACCACCGGGAAATGGTCTGAGTCGCCACCCACTGTCCTAACCCTGGACTTAGCTCCATCGTACATGTCCTTGATTGCTCTAATGTAGGCTTCCGGAATGCTCTTAGCCTCCAGGCACCTCCATAGTATCTCCACAGGGACCTTGTCGTACGCCTTCTCCAAGTCGATAAACACCATGTGCAGGTCCTTCTTCATATCCCTGAACTGTTCCACCAATCTCCTGACAAGGTGGATAGCTTCTGTAGTGGACCGGCCCGGCATAAAACCGAACTGGTTCACGGAAATAGATGTCGACTCCCTCACCCTGGCCTCGATCACCCGCTCCCAGACCTTCATGGCGTGGCTTATTAATTTGATGCCCCTATAGTTGTTGCAACACTGGATATCCCCTTTGTTCTTATACAAGGGCACCACTGTACTCCACCTCCACTCCTCCGGCATCATTTTGGACCTGAAGATCGCATTGAACAACCTGGTGAGCCACTCCACTCCTGGCTTACCCATGCATTTCCAGAACTCCACCGGGATTTCGTCCTGGCCCGGTCGCTCGACCTCTACTCATCCTACGCAAAGCCCCAACTACCTCTTCCACCCTAATGCGCCTGCGGTACCCTAAGTCTCTATGACGCTCTGAATGCCCCAGCTCCCCTAGTTCTATGATTTGGTCCCCCTCCTCGTTTAGAAGGTCTCGGAAATACGCCTGCCATCTCCGTTTGACTTGAGACTCCCCCATCAGGACTCTACCATCCTCATCCTTGATGCACCTAACCTGGTCTAGGTCCCGCGCCTTCCTTTCCCTTACTTTGGCTAACCGGAATAACTTCTTATCCCCGCCTTTCTCCCTCAATTCCTCGTACATGCTACCAAAAGCCGCGTTTTTAGCCTCCGTGACCGCCAATTTCGCTTCCTTCCTTGCCACCTTATAGCTCTCTCTCTGTTCACCCGCCTTTCTTCCTCGCTTGTGCTCCCTGCCAACTTCGCAAAAGCAACTTTCTTCACCTCTACTTTTCCTCGCACTACGTCGTTCCACCACCAGTCGCCCTGATGTCTGCCTAGACAGCCTTTGGTTACCCCAAGCACATCCCGCGCTGCCTCCCTAACCAGAGTCGCCGTCTCTGACCACATTGCGTCCGCTACCCCAGAACTACTCCAAGCTCCCACATCAACTAACCTCCTCTCCAGCTCCTGGGCTTTCTCTTTAGTCAGAACACCCCATCTAATTCGCGGATGGCCCCGAGCACCCCTCCGCTTCTTCTTCACCCAGATTCCGACATCCATCACTAGGAGTCTTTGGAGGGTTGAAAGGGATTCTCCCGGAATAACCTTGCAGTCCTTGCACAAACCTCTATCGCTCCTTCTGAGAAGGAGGTAATCGATCTGGGTCCTCGCCGTTGAGCTTTTGAAGGTGACCAAATGCTCCTCCCTCTTCTGAAATGCCGAGTTAGCAATCAGAAGCTCGGAAGCCCTAGCAAACTCCAACAGCGCAGAGCCTCCTCCGTTCCTAACCCCAAGGCCAAAGCCACCGTGCACCTCACCATAACCGCTAGCATCTGCTCCAATATGACCATTAAAGTCCCCTCCAATGACCAACTTCTCAGATTGGGGAATACTACGCACCAACTCATCCAAGTCGTCCCAAAAACGCCTCTTGACCTCCTCATCTAAGCCCGCATGCGGTGCGTAGGCGCTGATGACATTGAGGATGCATCCCCCGATAACCAACTTGATAGACATCAACCTATCGTTCACTCGCCTAACCTCCACCACGGACTCCCTAAGGTCCTTATCCACCAGGATGCCCACACCATTATTACCCCTCACAACCCTAGAGTACCACAACTTAAACCCGTCTACATCCCACGCCTTCGTCCCTTTCCACCCAGTCTCCTGAACACATGCTATGTTGACCCTCCTCTTCTGAAGAATCTTCACCAACTCAATGGACTTACCCGTCAGAGTGCCTATGTTCCACGACCCGATCCTTAATCTATGTGCGTCTGCTACCCTCCTCCCACCCTTACCTCCCGCCCTACCCGCAGAACCGCTCCCTGCCCCCTACCTCCCCCTGCCACCGCCCCCGCCACCGCCCCCACCCCCCGAGGACATGACCTTGCACTTACATCCCCCGCTGCGGCCACTATCCCTCCAACCGACTGTGGAGAATAATGACGCACCCACACACAAAAAGGAGATACGAAAAGGATGCACTAGATAGCAACAGAGTAAACCTCACAAGAAATGCTAGCAAGAGTATGCAAAATGTGTACGGGTTAAACGAGAGGCGGGAGGTACCAACTCCCGGTGAAAAAAAACCTGGATGTAGGCTTTGGTGCGCCCGAGGTCAAGTGCTTTTTCCCCTTGCACGTCTCGGCCGGCGTTGTTTATCTCTTCTCCCGACGCCGCAAAGTCGCCTTGTCGCCTGTCCTGAGATTTATCTGGATGTAGCTCGGTTGCGTCCCACCGAAAACCTGCACAAACACAAAACCAACCACACAAAAAGGCGGGGGAAACGTATGGGGGGGGGGCTGCCAGCGACTTCAAATTATTTTATTTTACTAAATTTTCCTTTTTAATTTTGACTGTTAGAAATCCTGAAAATCAAATATGTAAATAAAAAATAAAAAAATATAAAAAAATAAAAATAAAAAATAAAAGTTTAAAAGAGAAATCTAAAAGTGAACCAACCTTGCTTCAAAACCCTTGAGAAAAGAGAGGTAGAGGGAGAGAGAAGAGTGGGGTGGGAGAGAAGAGAGAGACAGAAAAGAGAGGTGGGGGGGAGAGAAGAGAGGTGAGGAGAAAAGAGAGGTGAGGAGGGACTGGAGGGGAGGGGGCTGGAGGGACTGGAGGGGAGGGGGGGAGAGAGAATAGAGAAAGAGAAGAGGGGTGGGGGTGACCTTACCTGGGCCGCCGGCAGGGGTGGTCGTCGGAGTGGGGGGGAGTGGGTGGAAGGGGAGGGGAGTGGAGTTGCTGGTGAAGGAAGGAGATGACCGTTAGGGAGAGAGAGAGATGTGTACGTTCTGCAACTTAATCTTTTCCTTCAAGGTAAATAATCCTTAATTATCACTGATGTCGGACGCCTTGTTCTTTCTTCCCTTTTACTTCTTCTAGCTGATTCGTTTATTTGAATGTTTGACCTTCTAAAAAAAATCTAGCATATAATCAACACACCAAAAGACACTTCATGTCATGTCATTTTTTTGTTCTTATCCATTTCCTTACAGTATTAATACATATATTTAGTATAAAAAAATAATAAAATGATGTCACGTGATACTGCTTCATTAGGCGTGCATCTACTCCTACACTGGTTGGATTAGATTGGATATGTTATTATTGTTATTAGGTGTATGTGTAGCTTTAATTATTGTTTTTTTTTTTTTTTTGGCAAAATCATGAACACATTTAAATTGCATCCTTTCATAATTGGTTGCTTTTGCAATTTACACAACATCCTTTTTCTTAAGCAAATATTTTTTTACAATTTCATGTAAGAATATGTTGACTCGTCTTTTGCAATTTACTAATAAGATTTTGTTGCACCTCAATACGCACGTGTGATTATTTGAGGGATATAATTGAAAAAATAGAATAAAAACTTTATTAAATTTAATTTCACTTTACTCAAGGTTGGATTTGTTGGTTACGTTCCTAGCCTACTCACAATGTGAACCTTTTCATGAAAAATAAAGGCATATTTGAGCTCATTTCATAATTGCACGACTTTAAGTATTAATGGAGAGTAAAATTAGTAAATCATTTTATTTGGATATTTCAGTTATCTAAAAAGAAAAACATTTTTTTTCTTTCTAAATTCTAACAAAAAGAAATCGGTTGAACGTCAAAGTCAGACATGGTATTTTATTGATAGCATTCAAAAGAATTAGCTAAAAAATAATTAGATAAAAGTAAGTTATTATTATTCATTTAAGTTATTTAAGTAATACTGGTAAGGAAAAATGAAGAGTAAAATGACAGGTAATATTACAATCAAATTTAAAAACATTCATTAATAAAAAAATTACAAATAGTTGTACAAACGGTTCTCCCATTCAGATTCAAACTTAAAACATAAACCCAAAAAGGCTCACTTGGCCAAACTTCATGATAAACATCAGTTAAAATACTACCTAATGGATGTCCGAGTGAATCTACTAATATTGCTAAGGCTTCCCAATCAGATATTTTATTTTGGTCTTTTATAAAATATTTTACCTTTTTATTTTAAAATTTTTAATATATTTAGACTCTACCTCTAATGACTGATGTGAGATACATATGATCCAACTTACCGAATTCATTAGATATATTGGGTATGAGTCATGTGGTTACAAAATTAAATATGTAAATAATCTATTTATTTTAAAACAATTTAAACAGTTAAACAAACCAATAATTGCAGTTTATGATAAACCTCGATATTTTTGAGGTTTCATATTCTGGAAAACAACAATCAAAGGCTCATCGTCATCGTCATTCAAGTGATGTTGAATTTGATCCACAAGTTCACTCCATAATGTAGCCATAATCCTTTTCCTCCTATACGTTTCATAGTAAGGTTAATAAATACATAAATATGTAATTATTGAATAAAGTATTAAATATTTTTGAACAACTTACTGATCATCTTCGAGTACAACACTAAAAAGTAAACTTTGGTCGTCTCCCTGGTTGTACGTCTTAACATCTTCATATCTCACAACCTGACCAACAACATCTACAAATTTAAAAGTTAGTCATATAGTTTAACAAATACTTTAACACACAACATTTTTAATTTCATTTTAAATTGTAAATAATATTACCAACTAATTCTGTCTCATCCACATCATGTTCATTTGTTAGTTGGTCAAAAGATCGCAAGTTAAAGATGTTCATATGAAATGAAGGATCATTTGTTTCCTCAACAAATGTCTTTTGAGTAAATGTGAGCTTCAACTTGTGTGGCGTAGTCCTAAACTTCAAATTATTTGGTCCAACAACAAAGTAGTTCATACGATATACGTGAAGTTCATGTATCTTGTTCCTAAAAAACATAAGAACATACTTTCCGATTGTAGCATGTATACGATCACCCTGCAAATTCAAAATCATTATTAGTGCACAATTATAATGACAACAAATCTAAACACATATATATCAATTACAACGGGAACTTTAGCAGTAACAAACATAACTATTGCATATATAATCGTCATTTCTATATAGTCATATAACGTTCGTGTAAGAAAACATCGACATATTACTAAACTTGAAAAATGCTATATGAAACCTTGTATGATATTTACAGTATCAGTTACTCATTATTTGGACAAAAAGTTGCAAATTACAAAAAACGATTTTAATGCTTTTGAACAAAACCTTTAAGATATTACCTTACAATCCTCTGTAAAACCAATTCAATTGAAAACGGAATCTGTGGGTTAAAGCGATCCGGCATTATGTACATTCGAACAACTCTAACTTTGAGATTCCATTGCATGGAGTTGGATGAAATTTGCTTGATGTCATGAAATTGTGTGGCCATACTTCAAAAATAATAGCAGCAACACTGTAGTTGTTAAATTTGATATGGAGAAGCTTCTGAAAAATTTGAAGTAGATAAATAAAGAAGTTGTAGTGTGTATATATAATAGCTTGATTTTTCAGTTGGAATAAAAGGCTTCTTACATGGGAACAATTGTGGGAAGAAACTTACAATTTATTGAAGAAACCACCTAAACATGGGTTTTATATTTTGGCAAGAAAGAAGTGAACGTGGGTTATATTTTTGCAAAAGCTACGTGGGAGAAATAAAATAGCAAGAAGCAAAAAAAAAAACTGAACGTGTGTGATTTTTCTGCAAAAATCGTGAATCCAACTTCTTTCAAATTGTTCTCTATTTTTTGGGTATTAAAATGATTTCTAAATTTGAAAAAAACTTCCAACTTTGTTGGAAGCTTGTCTTAATTTCGAACACGTGTCAATATAATGTTGTTCCACTTGGCAGCTTAGTAAATCATTTTATTTGGATATTTCAGTTATCTAAAAAGAAAAACATTTTTTTTCTTTCTAAATTCTAACAAAAAGAAATCGGTTGAACGTCAAAGTCAGACATGGTATTATTGAATAGAGATTAGACTAGTATGAGAAATTAATACATTCAACTCTTACTTTTGGGTGCCTCCATTTAATATACTATACCAAGTACCAACCAACCCCTTCAATCATATTTATGGAGTCTATTCAAATTAAAATTTTCTTATCTTTTTGAACTACTTAAATTTCATAAATTCCCTCAACAGTCTTTACTTTTTGAGAGACAAAGAACCCTTCATACTTCCCTTTTTTCTCCATTTAGTTTTCATTTGAATTTCAAAGCTTTGTTTTGCTCAATTAGACTTTTCGTTTAATTAATATTTTGATAGTTATTTTTACATATTAAGAAATCTACTTTTTAACATTAATTTGTAAAGAATAGCATAAGAAAAGTATTATTCAGGGACATTCTGCTAGCGCAAGATTTTTAACTAAGATTGGAAGACTCAACTACAGAAGAGGAAGCTTTGAAGAGAAGGAAAGTTTTCGAAAGGAAAACTTTATTTAGGAAAGAAGACTTTCTTGATTTTGGCTTGGTTACAAATGCCTAAGGCTACTCCAAATTATACTTGTCTAGGGATGATTCTAGATACAAAAATAATCTAGATAATTTTATACTAATATTTTCCTTTAAAATATCCGAGACTCTAGAATATTTGTTAAGTACCACAAATATCAAAGATATTACTCCACAACTTTCTAGAACTTTCTTCTAATTATAATTTTTACTCTTCCAAAAATTAACTTTATTTTTTCATACTCCCCCTTAAAGTGGTTTTTTGGAAGCTATACCAAGCTTGTCGCAAAAGAACTCAACCGATGCTTTAGGACGTGTCTTGGTGAAGATTTTAGCACTATTTTTCTAGCTC
The DNA here is from genome assembly GCA_032618575.1 of Nicotiana noctiflora. Taxonomy (NCBI): domain Eukaryota; kingdom Viridiplantae; phylum Streptophyta; class Magnoliopsida; order Solanales; family Solanaceae; genus Nicotiana; species Nicotiana noctiflora. The sequence goes on from JASVEL010011006.1 coordinate 22,657, forward strand.
ATCTTGCTTCCCCAATGACTAAAGGTTCTTTAATTGGGACTTCAAAAGAACACGAGTATGTGCTGACGAAATTTTCATCTTTAAAACGAGTCGGCTTGATAATAGCTCTTTTTGGCCTTCCTGAAACACTTGAATCATCTCCTTGCTGAGTTTCATGTCGTTGAGTTCTCGGGCTAGCCCTTTTCTCTTAGCTTCTCGGCAACTGCATTATCTCAAGAAATACTTGTGATGTGCATATTTGATGCTTCAAGGTTCAAGGGTTTAGAAAATTCCCCTTCTTGCGCAACTCCATAATACAAAGAGGCTTCATCGAATATGACATTCCTTGAAACAATTAAGAGATGCGTTTTAGGATCCATATACTTCAACCCTTTTTTCTTTCATTATATCTGACAAAGATGCATTTTCTTGCCTTGGCATCCAACTTGCTCCAATGAGAAGCCGGAATGTGAGCATAACAAATAGAGCCAAAACTCCTGAGGTGTTTAACACTAGGCTTTTCTCCAATATTAATTCACAGGGAGACTTCGTATTGTTTGGAAAAGGTGGTATCCTGTTAATCACATACGTTGCACATTTCATATCTTCAACCCATAAGGCTCTAGGTAAATTCTTGGCATGAAGCCATCTTTTATATGTCTCAGCTAAGTGTCAAATCATCCTTTCAACCACTCTATGTTGTTGTGATGTATCAACTAATCTGAGTTCTCTTTTAATGCCATGCTTACGACAAAAGGAAAGAAACTCATCTGAGGTGAACTCACCATCATTATCAGTCTGCAGCCTCCCAGAATTGAGTTCGCCTTCAATTGTTTCTTTGAACCCATAAACTTATTGAAAACTTCTGACTTGTGCTTTACAGGATATACCCAGGTGAATCTAGTAAAATCATCAATGAAAATTAGCATAGAAGAATAGCTTGAGAATGAAGGAGTCCTCGCTTGCCCTATCAAGTCACTGTGAATAAGTTCTAGTAGGGCATTGCACCTTTACAAGGATCTTTCAAATGGAAGCCTTTCCATATTAACATCCTTCACAAACCTCTCCTCTGCCAAAATTTCTTAAGTTAGGCAATCCTTTTACTAGATTCAATATTCCATGGCTTTTAATTTATCCATGGTAAGATGTCAAAGTCTAGCATACCAAAGATGTGTGTTATCATTGCCATTCATAAATAAAAGAATTTTTAGTGAAAAAGCTTGAAAAGGGTTTTTCAATTTTGAAAGTGACAAAAATTTGTGTTTAAAAGGAATTAACTCAGAGTCGCCACCTGACAATTGATTTCGGTGTGCCATGCCACCGTTTTTTAAATGATTTTCCTTTAAAACACTTTAGACTTCAAAACTAAGTCTGCACCAGAGATTCGGGTAAGGAGGTTCATTTGACTCGGGGAGAAGGTGTTAGGCATTCCCCAAGTCCCGTAACTAGTACGGTTGCGCACTCGATTTTGTTGGCTTTCAAAATATTCAAGTTGAGGTAAAAAAAAACACGGAAACAAAATAAACACACAAGAGGCTCGAGGTTGTCCCCACCTAAAAGAAAGAAAATGAAAAGGAAAAGAAAAGAACAATCCTAAGCTAACCTATACTACGACTTCTCCGCCATGCTCGTCAAGGCCTCCAAATATTTACATAGTTCTTCGGGGCATACCCCGAATAATAATATTTACAAACTCCCCCGGAAAATGATATATACAAATCCTTCGGGAACGACCTCTCACCTCGAATCAACGAAAATCCTAAAAAGCTTGCCTACCCAAGTGTGGTCGTCCTAAGCATGTTACTAATGGTCAATATCATAAATAAAGAAAATAGAAGGAAATAAATAAAAGAACCAAGTAAAAGAACAATTCAATTCATGTTCATGTTTGTTTTTATTTTATTAGGCCGAGCCCGATACCTAAATCATGTGAACAAATAAATCACTAATAGGGCTCAACCTTTCCCGCACCCACTGTTCAACAATCATACAAACGTTTCCATATTCCAGAAAAAAACGATAGACTAGATAAACGTCCAGCAATAAACATCCAAATAATTTAAAGGATATAGAATCTAAGGAAACTGATATATTAACAAAATGGAAGCATGTGAATCGAAACCATCAAAGAGAGTTGCTTAAGGATTTTATCATCGTCCCAACAATCCCAAATAACCAAGTCATAAGTCTGGCAAAGTAATCTAAACACACTACTGATGACAGTAATATACCCAAGGCAATCAAATGAGGTCACAAAATGAAACACTGCATTTCACTCTAATGCATTAAAGTAATGATGTTCAGTAAAGGAGGAATCAAAATTCTATATGTTTACTAAACTTCAAACCAAGCCAGATGATAAAACTAACCCCGAACAGAGATTCAAGATTCAGGTAGATTGCCAAACTTCTCTACTAATATAACATAGAACTAATGGAGAATCTGAAAATGCTAGGCATTCTAGCTAAACATTAGATCGATAAACCCTTTAAGAAGTAAGGCCTCAAACAGGTTTTGGTTTATATAAAAGCAAACCTACTGCATAAACCTCATATTTCCATTTTTAGTCATGCAGTAACATAAAAAACAGACATACAATTCTAATATCGATAAAAGAAAACAGAAGGTAGAAACTAATTGAATCCGGAAACATGAGGAAGCTCCAAGGCTGTCAGTCAAGTCACAACAATGATATGTCGACCTTTAAGCAGTTAATCTGTCCAGTTTGATAAGGAAAAATTTCTTTAGATATATTTCATTTAACAAACTGTTCATGCAAATCTAAACTATTGATGTGAGCAAAATCAATCAAGAAACATATGACTAATATGGATCAAACAAATACTTCCACAAATAACACATAAGTTCAAAAGAAAATAATTCGAACAGAGGATTGAACCGGACCTCAATTTGGATGGAAATTAATTATTTCACTGCTTTGAACTTGAAAATTGCAATGAATCACGGATGAAAACTCCAATCGGCACCGTAAATCTCATCCGAACTCGCATATCGGACAAAAGGTTCATTCAAACTCCATTTTTAAATCAAAATCGAGACTCAACAAGAGAAAATGGCAAAACGACGATGAGCAAGAAACTATTCTGATCAACAATGGTCAGAGATGGTTTCTGCTCGTTTTTTGTCGACCAAGAATATTGGAGGGGGGCAGCGGCGGAGAAAAGTAAACAGATTACAGTGACAGATTAGCAACAGTGAAGATTATGTTGTGCTGAAATGCAATCCAGTGATATTTCCTTGAAGCAATTAATCTTAATACAAAAGCTAACTTTCTTGATCTCAATAGGCAACCTAATTAAGTGAGGAAAAACAACATGATAACCTTAAACTCCAAGTTAAGAGTAATACATAATTGTGATTGAGCTACAAGACTATACTACGAGAAACTCATGAGCAGTGAAAAATGCGTGATCAGATCATGAAGAACTCAACAGTTTTCAGGACCAAAATCAATAGTGAGAACAAGAATTTCAATGAAACAACAAAGAATGAACTATATTCCTATTTCTAGCAGTCGAACCAATCATACAAGTAATACGACGGAACACAACAATCGACTAACACAGTAGGAGGAGCATACGAGCAGTACGAACAAAACATAATCACACTGTAAGAGAAGTCATCCAACATGTCCAAACGGAAACAGAATGAAAGACACGGGCATTGATTCATGAGAGTCAAACAGAACACAAGTAATAGAGGATAATCCAATCTAACTAAAATCAAATACGACAAGGAACATAAAAGTGAACCTGAAATTAGAACCTCTTGATTAACAACACTTCTGTGACTACAATGATTCGCAGGAGGTGAGTTCGAACAGGGGACTGCAATAGGAACCACAAACGAACCTCGATTTGCAAGCAACGAGCAGCTCGAACGACCTCGACTCCACAACAAACCTCAATCAAAATCCGGAAAGAAGAGACTAAAGTATTTTTGAAAACAAACTCTCTGATTTTTTGAAATGAAAACAGGACTTAAACAAAGATTTAACTCGAACAATTTCTATCTTTTGGAATGCTCAGAAACAGAGAATTTTTTTCGAAGCCCCCCAAAATCCTCAGAACCCCTCCCCTTTTTCTACTGCCGCCTCCTTCTCCTTACTTCACAAGAAATCTGGAAGTAAATCTCTTCTAGAATGAACTTCGACAGATGGAAGGAGAGGATCGATCCTCAAAATCAATCCACGGCTCCCATTTTTCGGAATCCATTCTTGAGAAATTTCAAAACAAATTCGGCACATGAGAGACGCAACAAGATGTCAGAGGCCGTTAGAATCTCGCAGAGGTGGTGAAATGAAGCGCGCGTAAGGGAATTCGATCTCACTCGCTCCAAAAATTATCGAGTTTGGACTTTGGACGCGGCTGTGAAGGGGAGCGTGAACAGTGCGTCATTTGGGTGTTAGGGTTTCTTTTGGGAATATTAGGTTGGGGTGTGGGGATTAATCCTGGCCGTGGGATTAAAAAAGATGAATGGCTAGGATTTTAAAGGGGATGGGGCGGGTCGGCGGATTGGGTCGCGGGTTAAAGAGGTAAGGGAGATGGGCTTCCGGTTTTTGGGCCATTTTTGTGCAACATTGGGCCAAAATTTATACTCATCTTAATTTTAATCAAATTATTAAGTAGGTAGCCCAATCCTTTTAAATTAAAACCAAATTAATTTCCACTAATTAAATAAATTATGTAATAATTTGAGATTATATATATATTATAATATATTATATTTTATGGATTAAAACAAGAGTTAAAATCATAATAGAAACAAAAAATAAGGCTATAAACATAAACAAAATATTAATAATTTAAATTGAATAGGATAAAATAGAGCATGAAAATATTTTTGTATATTTTTCAATTTTATGATAAAAATAATGTAAAAGAGCTAAAATTAGTGTAAATAGCTATATGAGACCTAAATTAAATATTCTACGCTAAAACGGGTGAAATTTCGGGTATGGTCAAAAATTACGTGTCTACAGCTGCCCCTCTTTGACTGAAAATACAAAGTATTTTCAGACAAAGAACGACTAGACAGGATTTTTGACCTGACCCTTATTTAAAGACCAACTAGAAGAAAAGAAAATGTGACCGAGCTCTGGTATCTGAGCTGCCTACATATCCTCGGCTATAGAGGAATCAGGCCACGTGTAGTTCAGAAGTGAATGAGATGATGGAGTTTACCGAGGTGGAGAGTCGAGTCGAGTGCCGTCGAGGTTCCGGTCCGCGGTTCCTGCCATTACATCCAAATCAAAAAATGAAAAAGACTAACTAATCCTATTAACTATGAGTTACAAGATTCCTATCTCTAAGTCTTCTGAAGCTTGATCTTGAGTCTTGAATGGTTCTTCATGTAGACTTTAGATCTGAACCTTGACGCTCGCTAGATGTAGGTGTTAGTTCCTTTTCTTCTGCTTTTCGGATCAGAACCGGACATACAATGCTTATGGCTTTAGTCATGTATTGAGCGATCCATCTCTTGTCTCGGCCTCTGCATTTTGGACTCACCTCCCTTATTGACTCGCATTCTTGCCGAGAGCTTTTGCTACTTCAGCATGAACTGATTTCTGAAAATGATTGCCTTCGTTGTCCAGGTGGGTGCCTGACATTACAGCAAAACAGACAAAACAAAAGAAAATTTTTCTGCCCCAGTTTTGGAATCGGGCATAAATGTGAATGTTAATTGGACTATGCTACCTACAAAGCTCTCAAAATTCTAAAATTAAATCCCATTATCCAGGAGGGTCCTGAAAACTTAAAATTAAAATCCCATTATCCAGGAGGGTCCTGAAAACTAAAAATTAAAATCCCATTATCCAGGAGGGTCCTGAAAACTAAAAATTAAAATCCCATTATCCAGGAGGGTCCTGAAAACTAAAAATTAAAATCCCATTATCCAGGAGGGTCCTGAAAACTAAAAATTAAAATCCCATTATCCAGGAGGGTCCTGAAAACTTAAAATTAAAATCCCATTATCCAGGAGGGTCCTGAAAACTAAAAATTAAAATCCCATTATCCAGGAGGGTCCTGAAAACTTAAAACTAAATCCCATTATCCAGGAGGGTCCTGAAAACTAAAAATTAAAATCCCATTATCCAGGAGGGTCCTGAAAACTAAAAATTAAAATCCCATTATCCAGGAGGGTCCTGAAAACTAAAAATTAAAATCCCATTATCCAGGAGGGTCCCGAAAACTTAAAACTAAATCCCATTATCCAGGAGGGTCCCGAAAACTTAAAACTAAATCCCATTATCCAGGAGGGTCCTGAAAACTAAAAATTAAAATCCCATTATCCAGGAGGGTCCCGAAAACTTAAAACTAAATCCCATTATCCAGGAGGGTCCTGAAAACTTAAAACTAAATCCCATTATCCAGGAGGGTCCCGAAAACTTAAAATTAAATCCCATTATCCAGGAGGGTCCTGAAAACTTAAAACTAAATCCCATTATCCAGGAGGGTCCTGAAAATTCTAAAACTAAATCCCATTATGCAGGAGGGTCCTGAAAACTTAAAATTAAATCCCATTATCCAGGAGGGTCCTGAAAACTTAAAATTAAATCCCATTATCCAGGAGGGTCCTGAAAACTTAAAACTAAATCCCATTATCCAGGAGGGTCCCTGAAAACTTAAAATTAAAATCCCATTATCCAGGAGGGTCCTGAAAACTAAAAATTAAATCCCATTATCCAGGAGGGTCCTGAAAACTTAAAATTAAAATCCCATTATCCAGGAGGGTCCCGAAAACTAAAAATTAAAATCCCATTATCCAGGAGGGTCCTGAAAACTTAAAACTAAATCCCATTATCCAGGAGGGTCCTGAAAACTTAAAACTAAATCCCATTATCCAGGAGGGTCCTAAAAACTTAAAATTAAATCCCATTATCCAGGAGGGTCCCGAAAACTTAAAACTAAATCCCATTATCCAGGAGGGTCCCGAAAACTTAAAACTAAATCCCATTATCCAGGAGGGTCCTGAAAACTTAAAATTAAAATCCCATTATCCAGGAGGGTCCCGAAAACTAAAAATTAAAATCCCATTATCCAGGAGGGTCCTGAAAACTTAAAACTAAATCCCATTATCCAGGAGGGTCCTGAAAACTTAAAATTAAAATCCCATTATCCAGGAGGGTCCCGAAAACTAAAAATTAAAATCCCATTATCCAGGAGGGTCCTGAAAACTAAAAATTAAAATCCCATTATCCAGGAGGGTCCTGAAAACTTAAAATTAAATCCCATTATCCAGGAGGGTCCCGAAAACTTAAAATTAAATCCCATTATCCAGGAGGGTCCCGAAAACTTAAAAATAAATCCCATTATCCAGGAGGGTCCTGAAAACTTAAAATTAAATCCCATTATCCAGGAGGGTCCCGAAAACTTAAAATTAAATCCCATTATCCAGGAGGGTCCCGAAAACTTAAAAATAAATCCCATTATCCAGGAGGGTCCCTGAAAACTAAAAATTAAAATCCCATTATCCAGGAGGGTCCTGAAAACTAAAAATTAAAATCCCATTATCCAGGAGGGTCCTGAAACTTAAAAATTAACTTACCTGAGCCGCGCTCACATCTTGGAGGATTCTGGATATAATTTGCTGCCTGAACCATGCTTTTTCCATAAGAGTTCTATGTGGACTTAAATGTTTCTTGCCCCTGCTTCAGACAAATGAAATCTTGTTAATTTGAAAATGTGGTGGTTAGTTTGTGGCATCGTTGTTGTGTGTCTGCTTCTGCCATTGCCGTGTTTCATTCAGATTTGCTGCTTGGGGCTAGCAAGGAGTTGTTTGACCCTTTGATTGGAATTTGACCCCAAAACCTCTTACAGTCACTTGTTGCATCGTATTTCCATTCTGAAAACTTCCGAGTCCTTGCATTTTATCAAATTTCAAGACTCAATTGATTGCCTGAACCCCGGTTATCACCATACTCTTATTCTAAAATGTCAATTGTGATGCGCCTGGCCGGGTTCCACTTTGTGCAACTCAGAAGCTGGTAGTATGCTTTGAAATCCTTTCCTACTTGTTTGACTAAGGCTACCTTGAAAGAAACTCATAAAGATAGACTGAAAGAGTAAAGTGAAATGACTTTTGACAAAAAGAATAGAAGAAAATTTTGAACGCTAATGACTAGCCGAAGAAGAATGAGAAAAGAAAACTTATCTGAGGGGAGGTAGCCGGCTCCAATGATCATGACATGCATTTCAGACTGATCAGCCTAATCCGTCCCACCAATCATATTTCGCCTTCTGTTGTGCCTCCATACCCCAAGCCGGGCTTTCACTGATTTGACTCCACTGAATAGCCATGAACCTCATTCGACTTGTAGTGCCCTGAAGGGTTTTCACTAACAAGCCTCTCTCATTTGTTTATCTCTCAACTCACCATCGCCTTGTGGTGCCCGTGAGGGTTTTCACCAACAAGACTCTCTCATTTTAAATTTTCTCTCAACTCACCGTCGCCTTATGGTGCCCGCAAGGGTTTTCACCAATAAGACTCTCTCATTTTAATTTTCTCTCTTGCGTCCATGAGCCAAGTGTTACCCATGATGTAAACCATACCTTCTATCTTGCTTCACCCGGCATCCTCAAAGATTGATCGGAAGGTCTTTCTTTGGACCGTAATGTAGGCTTTTGGACGTGGTTAGAAAGAAAGGGTGGTATGAAGGCTCAAACTAATTTAAGACAAAACAAGGGTCAAAATTTCAACTTTTGGAATCGGTTCTTTTCAAAACTAAAACTTCTGCCCCAGTTTCTTCGGGTCTGGGTAATTTTTAATTTTTATTTGGATAGGACCGAACCATAAGGTTGCCTACGTATCCTTAAAAGGAATCAGGTCGAACGTAGTTCAAAAGACTACTTTTTGTTACTATGTCTTTTCTTCTTTTTTTTTCTTCTTTTTTTTTTTCTTTTCTCTTAGGCTGCCTACGTATCTTATTTACACTCATTCGTTGTCATTTTTATTCATTCTCTACCTTTGGTACTGATTCCAAAAGAGGGGTAAGAAAGAAAATAAATAAGGCTCAAAAGGGGTAGCAAAGGATGAAAGTGTTTGGGGTAGCGGAACGAAATGCCTTCGTCATTTCAACTTTGAACATGCCGGGTACAGGATACCAATGAAAGCAGGCAATGGAATCATACATAATACCTCTTAACTGCATCAGAATTGATGGCCATATCTACACATTTGCCCTCTACGTCTGTTAAATACAAAGCACCATTAGGCAACACTCTTGTTACGACGAATGGCCCCTGCCAGTTTGGGGCAAACTTGCCTTTAGCTTCAGCCTGATGAGGAAGGATACGTTTCAATACCATCTGGCCCACTTCGAATTTCCGAGGACGCACCTTTTTGTTGTATGTTGTTGCCATTCTCTTCTGATACAATTGACCATGACAAACTGCAGCCAATCTTTTCTCATCAATCAGACTCAACTGCTCGAGCCGGGTTTTGACCCACTCATCATCAGTAATTTCAGCTTCTGCGACGATCCGAAGAGATGGAATCTCAACTTCCGCAGGTATAACTGCCTCGGTCCCATATACTAGTAAATAGGGAGTTGCACCTATTGAAGTGCGAACAGTAGTGCGGTAACCCAGTAATGCGAATGGCAACTTTTCATGCCATTGCCTAGATCCTTGAACCATCTTACGAAGTATCTTCTTTATGTTTTTGTTGGCGGCCTCGACGGCTCCATTGGCTTTAGGGCGATAGGGAGTGGAGTTTCGATGCATGATCTTGAACTGTTGGCATACCTCTCTCATCAAATGGCTATTGAGGTTAGTAGCATTATATGTGATAATCACCTTGGGAATTCTGAATCGACAGATGATGTTTGAATGGACAAAATCCACTACTGCCTTCTTGGTCACGGACTTGAAAGTTACAACTTCGACCCACTTGGTAAAGTAATCAATGGCCACGAGAATAAACCTATGCCCGTTCGACGCTGCCGGCTCAATTGGTCCGATAACATCCATGCCCCAAGCAACAAAGGGCCAAGGAGCAGACATCGTATGTAACTCACATGGGGGAGAATGAATCAAATCACCATGTACCTGGCATTGATGACACTTGCGAACAAAACTGATACAATCTCGTTCCATGGTGAGCCAATAATAACCTGCTCGAAGTATCTTCTTTGCCAAGACATACCCGTTCATATGCGGCCCACAAACCCCAGAATGCACTTCGGTCATGATAGTTGAAGCTTCTTTAGCATCTATGCACCTCAGTAGTCCAAGATCTGGAGTTCTCTTGTACAACGCCCCTCCACTGAAGAAGAATCCGCTCGCCAAGCGTCGAATTGCTTTCTTTTGATCTCCTGTGGCTTGTACTGGATATACTCCCATCCCGAGGTATTCTTTGATATCCCGGAACCACGGCTCACCGTCAAGCTCTTCTTCCACCATATTACAATAGGCATGCTGATCGTGAACTTGTATCTGCAGTGGATCCACATAGGCCTTATCTGGATGATGCAGCATAGACGCCAGAGTAGCCAAGGCGTCAGCAACTTCGTTATGAATCCTGGGAATATGCTTGAACTCTATCGACTGAAACCTCTGACAAAGATCATGCAAACATTGCCGGTATGGCACGAGCTTCAAATCTCGTGTCTCCCATTCCCCTTGAATCTGGTGCACCAGAAGATCCGAGTCACCCATGACCAAGATTTCCCGGACACCCATGTCTATAGCCAACCTTAAACCCAAGATACATGCCTCATATTCGGCCATGTTATTAGTGCAATAGAAACGAAGCTGAGCTGTAACAGGGTAGTGCTGCCCTGTCTCAGAAATAAGTACCGCTCCTATCCCGACGCCTTTCATATTGGCAGCCCCATCAAAGAAGAGCCTCCATCCTGGCCTCTCGACTTGCTCCAATTCCTCAACATGCATTACCTCTTCATCAGGGAAGTATGTCTTTAAAGGTTCATATTCTTCATCTACTGGATTCTCGGCCAAATGATCAGCCAACGCTTGTGCTTTCATTGCAGTCCTAGTCACATAGACAATGTCAAACTCTGTGAGTAAAATCTGCCACTTTGCCAGTCTTCCCGTGGGCATCGACTTCTGAAAGATATACTTTAGAGGATCCATGCGAGAAATGAGGTAAGTAGTGTAGGATGACAGATAATGTTTCAACTTCTGTGCTACCCAAGTCAGGGCGCAACATGTCCTCTCAAGTAGAGTGTACTTAACCTCATAGGGAGTGAACTTCTTACTAAGGTAATAGATCGCTTGCTCCTTCTTCCCCGTGATGTCATGTTGACCCAATACGCAACCAAAAGAATTATCCAAGACCGTCATATAGAGAATTAAAGGTCTTCCAGGCTCTGGAGGGACCAACACTGGTGGATTCGACAAGTATCTCTTAATCTTATCGAATGCTTCTTGGCACTCGTCAGTCCACTTGATTGCAGCATTCTTCTTGAGCAGCTTAAAGATGGGCTCACAAGTTGTCGTGAGTTGTGCAATGAACCTGCTGATGTAATTTAGCCTTCCAAGCAAACTCATCACCTCTGTTTTGTTCTTTGGCGGCGGCAACTCTTGAATGGCCTTGATCTTTGATGGGTCTAACTCAATTCCGCGCCGGCTGACCACAAATCCTAGCAGTTTCCCAGACGGGACATCAAATGCACATTTTATTGGGTTGAGCTTGAGGTTGTACCTGCGAAGCCTCTGAAAAAACTTCCTCAAGTCCTTGACATGGTCGCACCGCTTCTTTGACTTTATGATCACATCATCTACATAGACCTCAATCTCCCTATGCATCATGTCGTGAAATATGGTAGTCATCGCCCTCATATATGTTGCCCCAGCATTCTTCAGACCAAATGGCATTACTCGATAGCAATATGTACCCCATGGCGTGATGAACGCTGTCTTTTCTGCATCTTCCTCGTCCATCAAGATTTGGTGATACCCCGCATAACAATCCACGAAAGATCCAATCTCATGCTTGGCACAATTATCGATCAGAATGTGAATGTTTGGCAATGGAAAATCATCCTTTGGGCTCGCTTTGTTAAGATCACGGTAATCAACACAAACCCTGGTCTTTCCATCCTTCTTTGGTACCGGCACAACATTGGCTAACCAAGTGGGATACCGAGTGACCCGAATGACCTTTGCAGTAAGTTGCTTTGTGATTTCTTCTTTGATCTTTACGCTCATGTCAGTCTTGAACTTTCACAACTTTTGCTTAACAGGAGGGGAAGCAGGATCAGTCGGCAACTTGTGGACTACCAAATCAGTGCTCAGGCCCGGCATATCATCATATGTCCACGCAAAGACATCTTTGTACTCCAATAATATTTTGATTATTTCCTCCCTAACTTGCGGTTCTAAGTGCACACTTATCTTGGTCTCCTTAACATCATCTTGGTCTCCTAAATTGATTGCTTCAGTTTCACTCAAATTAGGCTTTGGTTTTTCTTCAAACTGTTTTAGCTCTTTACTGATTTCCTCAAATGCTGCTTCTTCATCATATTCTATTTCATCATCATATTCTACTTCTTGGATTGTTATTTCAGGATTATATTGGCTTTTAAGACTCGGCTGAGAGTTCTCCATGCACGTCATGTCACTGCAGCCAGCATAAAAAGAACTGTACAAAAAGGAAAATAAAAAGAACAAAAATAAAAACACTATTAAGAATAAGGGAAAACGAAAGATTGCATTTTCATTGAAAATAAAAGGATAGAAGTGTTTGAACATCAAAACAAGCAAATACTAAGAATCTGGATTACAGCCCTGGAATAACCCAGATAACAGGAAGGAAAACAAAGCAAACTACCAAAACTCCTTCCCGACGGGGAGAAGAGCAGCTTCCCAATTGCTAAGCTTCACGTTTGGGCCAACAAGCTGCACATCTGCTTTACTGGAGCCTTCACCAACTTCTACCATATTGACTTCTTCGAACAGACTTTGGAACCTCTTGATCAGTTCTTCATCAACATCGAACACATGTTTTGGAATTGAGGAGGTTGGAGGTCCTTCAGCTTTTGGCTTGACAAAAGACTTAGAGATGTGTGGGACAGGCTTAGGGAGTGACCATACCCTCTGTTTCAAGTTCTTAACCCTTTTCACGCCATTCTCTGTAGGCGTGAACCCCAGACCAAACGTACCAGGATTCCCACTAGGACGCATTGGATGCACAATACCTTGTAGAGATGAGCCCAGACCTTTGCCCGGCACAAAACCACTCTTTAACATTTCATTCGCCACCATGACGGATGCGGAGGAGAGCTTAGGACCCGGAATGTACCCTCCTTCAGGAACTTTCTCAATAGATATTGTTTCGAAAGTCTGGTAAACCCAAGGTCCCTTTCCATCTTCAGCTTCAATAAACGGAACAATTGCATCATTACCAGCTAACGGGTCCTCCTCACCGTGCACAACTATTTCTTGTCTGTCCCATTCAAACTTCACCATTTGGTGCAGAGAAGACGGGACCGCCTTGGCAACATGTATCCAGGGCCTACCTAACAACAGGTTATAGGAGACAGCCACGTCCAATACTTGAAATTCCATGGTGAATTCAACTGGCCCTATCGATAATTCGAGTATTATATCTCCGACAGAATCTTTACCTCCCCCATCAAAACCTCGGACACACACATTGTTCAAATGGATTCTTTCAGTGCCAATCTTCAGCTTTTGCAGGGTAGATAGGGGACAAATATTTGCACTGGAGCCGTTATCAACCAGAACCCTTGGGACAACAGAATCTTCACACTTTACCGTGAGATAAAGAGCTCGATTGTGTTCTGTACCCTCCATAGGAAGTTCATCATCTGAGAAAGTGATCCTGTTGACTTCGAAGATCTTGCTAGCCATCTTTTCTAGGTGATTCACCGTGATCTTATCAGGGACATGGGCCTCATTCAAAATCTTCATCAAGACCCTGCGATGTTCATCAGAATGTATCAGCAAAGACAAAAGAGAAATCTGAGCTGGGGTTTTCCTCAATTGTTCCACGATGGAATAATCCTGCATTTTCATCTTCTTCAGGAATTCCTCAGCCTCTTCCTCGGTGATCGGTTTCTTTACTGGCATTTGGCTATCCTTGAGTGGTTTAGCTTTCCTTAATTCTTCTGGGGTGAAACACCTCCCAGAGCGAGTCAATCCTCCAGCTTCATTAACTTCTTCCTCTACTTCCTTCCCTTTGTATGTTACTATCACTTGTTTATAATTCCACGGAACAGCCTTGGTGTCTACCACTGGCAGCTGGGTTACTGGTTTAATGATGATAGGGGTAGTAGGAGCACCCTTCACTATTATGACAGGCTTACTTGGAATCCCCGGCACTATCACTTTTGAGCTTTATGGACTTGCTCCAACATCTTTTGGCATCCCTTTCACGACCAACACCGGTGGTTTCAAATTGAGCAAACTCGGCTTTTCTGTTACCTCTTCAACTGTCAAAGGCGTTGCCTTGGTGGAGTCAGGAGCTTTCACCACATCGCTTTCACTGGACCGAATCATCATGACGGACTTAGAAGACTTCTTGGGCTCCCCATCTTTGTGAACTAGTTCAATCATATGTGTTTCTTCATGGGTTGGCAAAGGATTTTGGTTAATGTTTGGCGCGTCTGGGCTTTGGACTACAATTTGGTTTGTATCGATGAGCTCCTGGATCGCCTGTTTCAAATACCAACACTTTTCTATGTCATGCCCTGGAGCATCAGAACAATATGCACATCTTAGGGAATAATCGAGGTTCTTTGGAGGGGGATTCGGTATCTTTGGATCAATCGGCCTCAAGACGTCCAATTGCCTCAGCCTTTGAAACAAGCTGGCATAGGATTCTCCAAGTGGGGTGAAACTTTGTTTCCGCTGCACCCTCTCTTTCCTATAGTCTGTCCTTGGTCGAAAATGTGGTCTAATGGGGTTTTGGTAGGGTTGTGGAGGTGGGTAGCTATTTTGTGGAGCAGGAGCACGCCATTGCGGGTGAGAAGGGGGTTGAGCATATGATTGTGCATGGTGAACAAGGTATTGGGATGGTCTAGCTGAGTATTGGGGGTTTTGTGAGGAGAAGTAATGTTGGGGTGGATTATATGGAGCTTGGGTATAGGTTTGAGGTCTGGGTCGAGGGTGGATGTATTGATGAGGTGAACCTTTGGGGCCCTGCCATGATCCAGAGACAACCATAGCGATATCTTCCTTCTTCTTCTTGCTTTGCAAACTTCCGGTACCACTCTGGATTGCCTGGGTGGTTGCTTTTATAGTAGAATAACTCATGATCTTACTCGACTTGAGGCCCTCTTCCACCATTTCTCCCATCTTTACCACATCATTGAAAGGCTTACCAATGGCTGAGATCAAATGACCATAGTAAGTGGGCTCCAATGCTTGAAGAAAATATTTAACCATCTCGTCTTCTTCCATCGGAGGATTGACTCGTGCAGCTTGCTCCCTCCATCGGAACCCATATTCTCTAAAGCTTTCACTGGGTTTCTTTTCCACCTTGGTCAAAGATAGGCGGTCTGGGACAATGTCTATATTGTACTGAAAGTGCCGGGCGAAGGCTTGGGCCATATCGTCCCATGTATACCATCTACTAGCATCCTGGCGAGTGTACCATTCTAGAGCTGCCCCGCTTAGACTTTGGCTGAAGTACGCCATCAGTAATTCGTCTTTTCCCCCAGCCCCTCTCATCTTACTGCAATAACCTCTTAGATGGGCTACGGGATCCCCATGTCCATCATACAAGTCGAACTTGGGCATTTTGAACCCCGCAGGCAATTGGACATCGGGGAACAAACACAAATCTTTATAAGACACACTCACTTGGTTTCCCAAACCTTGCATATTTCTCAATGATTGCTCCAGACTCTGTACTTTTCTAAACATCTCTTCTTGATCTACGTTCTTAGATGGTTTATCAGTTTCAACATGAGGCTCAAATTGGGGAGGGTAAGAATAAGGGTCTGGAACTTTGAAGGTGGGCTCAGGTGCATAATAGTGGGCATCTGGAGCGGGGAATACGGGCTCACTAGAGGATCGGTGGAGGGTAGCTTGTCGAGGGGGTACAAAAATAGGAGCGGAAGTCGAAACAGGGTACGGGGTTGTTTTGGATGGTGGGGCTTGAAAAGCTTGGGCCGAAGTGCCGGGGTAGTTGTGGTAAGGGGTGAAGCCAGGTGCGTGTTGTGGAGAAAGATCAATGGTATTAGTCATCTGGGATTGAGAGATTGGTGGGATAGAAGCGGGATTTTCTGTGTAGCTGGTAGGGAATGAAGGTGGAGGGTGTCCCTTACTCCAGGCTCGATACATCTCTGCCATTTGATGCCTCAACCTCCGGACCTCCTCTTGCAGCTCTAATTCTGACTCAACAATCTCCCTTGGCGGGTCTACAACTGCAGTGTCTACTTCCTTGCTAGCCATGACTGTTAGACGCTTTGATCGGGTATTGTATGGATGACTTGCCAGGATGCCAACAAACTAACCACCTTCCTGAATGTGAATAAAGACAACAAAGGACAACCATAAAACCACCATGTTAGCGTTAGTGCATTTATCAAATAATAATTTCACATTATATGCAATGCACCTAGCAACAGTTATAGGTTCTAGAATGGCTTTGAGGGTCGCAAGGTCATATGGCATCATCCCGGTTTCGCTCATTTGTCTATCCTTCTCTTTCCTTTCTAACACCTCTTTTCAACCCCTTTTTTTTTTTTTTTTTTTTTTTTTTTTAATCTTATTTTTGAACAAAAATGACTTGATCGAACCCGATGTAGGTTGCCTACGTATCATGTCCCTCATGAATCAGACCAAGCGTAGTTCTGGAAAAGTAATGGGACATAAATTAAAACAAAGTTCTTTTGGGACTTTTCTTTTAAAACTTTTCGATGTTAAAATACAAAGAGAAGTACGAAAATGAAAGACATGACAGACTCGATTACACTACGACAGACTCTGACACTACCTAAAGGACTTAGTACTCCTAGACAAGACATGAAGGTAAAAGATAACATAAGACAATCTCAGAACATCTAAATAGAACGACTCTTCAAGCTGCTCCTGAATGCGACGGTCCTGGCTGGGATGGGTCCAATGAAGATCCAGATGGCCCCGTCAATCCTGTCGAATCTAAGCTCTGTATTATACCCTGCAAAGACACCTCGAAGCTGGGAATAAGGATCCTGGAATGCGCGCCTGCATCTGGAAGGCTGACTCTAGTAAGGTACTCACGGTGTTGTCCCATGTTCTCTACTAAACATACCAACTGTGATCTTAGTGACTGAAGTGTTGCTCGGACCCCAACCTTTTCTGTTGCATGAGCCTCCTCTGCCTGGGTGAACCGTGCCATTAACTGTCTAAGCAATATCCGTGAAGTGGCCTCCTCGTCAAATACTCCTCTAACACGTCGGGGCAACGGCCTGCTAGCCCCCCGCTGAGTAGACTGTAGCCATATGAAGTACTCATGGGTATAGCCAGGTGAATGTGGGTCAACTGCTAAAGTATCCTTACTCATCTTCATTGCATTACGCCAATAGGTCTGGATGTCGACTTCTCTGTGCGGCATAGTGTCAAATTCTCTAATGAAATCACGAGAATCAGGAATGTAAGGGACTTCCTGCCGCCTCCCTAACCGGCGCATCACTCTAGCAGGGGTATATGGCCTAGTACACCAAAGTCCAATCAGTACCAAGAAGTCTTGCACACGAGACCCTGCTAAAACCACATCCAAATCAATCCATAGGTATGACCATAAAATCTTCTCTTCAGTCAAAGATCCTAGATAATCAATCCAATCCTGAACTCCGAGTGGTAAGGCAAACTATCGAACCTCATCCTATGCTCGATGCACTTTACCCGATCTCTTAGACAACGGTCAATAACATCTTTCTCAAACATGGTGGCAGGGTGTAAGTGCTCCATCATCCACAACTGTAGCAATAAGTTGCTCCCCTCAAAGAACCTCCCACCTTCTCGAATCTTGGTTAAAGCACGGTATATTTCTGCCAAGATTGTCGGAACTAAGGTGACCTTCCTACTATGTTTATCATGGAATAGTGCAAAGACTATTGACCCTAGCCGCGTGCTAATATGCCTACCCTCCAAAGGAAATACCAGGAGACCCAACAATGCAATAGCAAAAACCATGGGACGCCTCTTCTTCCAAGAATCATATGATATGGAAAATTCATCTATGAAAGTCTCATACCCAGTGGGACGAGCAAACCTCTCAAACAAAAAGTCCAAAGGTACCCAAGATTGCTCTAGACATCCCATGTGAGTTTCCAAATCCATCCCTATGATCTTAAGGAACTTGGTGCTTGAATGAGCCCTAGTGTAAATCAAATCTTTGTCTAGGTATGGCATACGGGTTAACCCGGCTATCTCGGCTAAAGTGGGTGTCATCTCAAGATCCCCAAACTTAAATACCATTCCCTGTGGGTCCCAAAAAGTCAACATTGCTTCTATGAGGTCGGGACGGGGAGTGATCTCCATTAAAGAAATAAGAGTCCCTAATTTATCCATCAAATCACGCTGCTCAAGTAATGTGAACATGTTCCACCACTTTACTAGCCTTCTAGGGACTTTGACCACCATTGATACTCTAGAATTGGTGAGTGGATCCATACCTGAATAAAGAGAACATGGTTAGCGACTCAGGACACCACGTGACACAATGTTTCCTATTGGATGAATGCGAGACACAATTTGGCTATATTTGCAAAATGGCCTAATGATGGTTATTAGTGCAAACTCAAAAAGGTGGCTACTCTTATATGAAACTACTGTACTAATGCTTATACGGATTTAACTCTTAATGATCATGGCCCAAAAATTTAAAGAAATGACTCATTTTGCAAAAGTGGCCGATATGGCCAAAAGTGGCTAAAGGTGCAAATTCAAAAAGGACGGACCCTAAAGAAATATGACTCCTAATTGTGGACTCAAAATCCTAATATATGAGTAATTGAACCAACTTTTGCGAAAATAACCCCATTTTGCAAGAATGGCCGATGTGGCCAAAAGTGGCTAAACATGCAAACTCTAAAAGGAAAGACCTTAAATTGGTATAATACCTAATTATGGACTCAAAATCCTAAGACATGGGTTTATTGAACCACTTTTGCAAAAATCGCCCAATTTCGCAATAATGACCGATGTGGTCAAAAAGTGGCTAGACATGCAATATTTGGCTAAGACCCCGCAAAGCCAACAACCTAAGACTTACTAGGAAGACCGGACCCTATGTGGGTTGCCTACGTATCTCGCCCCGAGAGACGAGAATCAGGTTCGCGTAGTTCGGAAAGATGCAATTAATTTGTAAAAAGCTATATTTTATCTTTTTTGAAAAAAGATGGAAAAATATAAAATCTTTTTGGATTTTTCATTTTCAATTTTTTTTGAATTTTGGAAAATAATGGAAAAGTGTAAAATCTTTTTGAATTTTCTTTTTCTTCTTTTTTTTGGATTTTTCTTGAAAAAGTTGTGAAAGAAAAATGCAACCGAGCCCTATTTTCTTCATTTTTGCCCTTCTTTCCCAAACATCGGTCCGCCAAATAACCTTTTTACCCTCAAAGATGCGACATTTAGCACATATGATGATTACTTGTCATTTTGGGCCACGGGCCCATTTTGACCAAATTTGGACAAGTTTCCTACAAAGGGACACGGTACCTGGGACCGAACCCTGCTAGGTTTAAAAGATATGATGCACATAAGTATGACCTAAAGGCTGACCTACGGTTAGGGTTCACTAGACAAGGCAATTCGGGGCGGCACGTGGTCGATGGCGGCTGCTCTAGCTATCCGCCCACTCCACGTTCCCACGCCACCCCCCTAAAGACACGGGTGACTCACAAAAAGGCCGTGTACGCTCAAACGTACTCCGGAAGACTTGTTGCAGAAAGAAGACTCGGGGTTATGCATATGATGACAGTTATAAAGCAGTAAACACATAAAGCAAAAACTATAAACAAATAAACAACTAGCAAATAACAAAACATAAAACATAATAAAAATCAAATAAAGATAATGAAAAACCATAAAAACCTCAACCAATATTCTGAAAGCCAACAAAATCAAGTACTAGCTCGAACCCGCAATTTCCCCAGTGGAGTCGCCAGAGATGTCACACCCCTTTTTTAACCAAAACAAACCTTCTGCTAAACCCTCTTAAATTAATAAAAAGAATTTTAGTAAAAAGCTTGAAAAGGGTTTTTCAATTTTGAAAGTGACAAAAATGTGTGTTTAAAAGGAAATAACTCAGAGTCGCCACCTGACATTGATTTCGGTGTGCCAGGCCACCATTTTTAAAATGATTTTCCTTTAAAACACTTTAGACTTCAAAACTAAGTCTGCACCAGAGATTCGGGTAAGGAGGTTCATTTGACTCGGGGAGAAGGTGTTAGGCATTCCCCAAGTCCCGTAACTAGTACGGTTGCGCACTCGATTTTGTTGGCTTTCAAAATATTCAAGTTGAGGTAAAAAAAAACACGGAAACAAAATAAACACACAAGAGGCTCGAGGTTGTCCCCACCTAAAAGAAAGAAAATGAAAAGGAAAAGAAAAGAACAATCCTAAGCTAACCTATACTACGACTTCTCCGCCATGCTCGTCAAGGCCTCCAAATATTTACATAGTTCTTCGGGGCATACCCCGAATAATAATATATACAAATTCACGGGGCATTCCCCGAATAAATATCCTTCGGGAACGACCTCTCACCTCGAATCAACGAAAATCCTAAAAAGCTTGCCTACCCAAGTGTGGTCGTCCTAAGCATGTTACTAATGGTCAATATCATAAATAAAGAAAATAGAAGGAAATAAATAAAAGAACCAAGTAAAAGAACAATTCAATTCATGTTCATGTTTGTTTTTATTTTATTAGGCCGAGCCCGATACCTAAATCATGTGAACAAATAAATCACTAATAGGGCTCAACCTTTCCCGCACCCACTGTTCAACAATCATACAAACGTTTCCATATTCCAGAAAAAAACGATAGACTAGATAAACGTCCAGCAATAAACATCCAAATAATTTAAAGGATATAGAATCTAAGGAAACTGATATATTAACAAAATGGAAGCATGTGAATCGAAACCATCAAAGAGAGTTGCTTAAGGATTTTATCATCGTCCCAACAATCCCAAATAACCAAGTCATAAGTCTGGCAAAGTAATCTAAACACACTACTGATGACAGTAATATACCCAAGGCAATCAAATGAGGTCACAAAATGAAACACTGCATTTCACTCTAATGCATTAAAGTAATGATGTTCAGTAAAGGAGGAATCAAAATTCTATATGTTTACTAAACTTCAAACCAAGCCAGATGATAAAACTAACCCCGAACAGAGATTCAAGATTCAGGTAGATTGCCAAACTTCTCTACTAATATAACATAGAACTAATGGAGAATCTGAAAATGCTAGGCATTCTAGCTAAACATTAGATCGATAAACCCTTTAAGAAGTAAGGCCTCAAACAGGTTTTGGTTTATATAAAAGCAAACCTACTGCATAAACCTCATATTTCCATTTTTAGTCATGCAGTAACATAAAAAACAGACATACAATTCTAATATCGATAAAAGAAAACAGAAGGTAGAAACTAATTGAATCCGGAAACATGAGGAAGCTCCAAGGCTGTCAGTCAAGTCACAACAATGATATGTCGACCTTTAAGCAGTTAATCTGTCCAGTTTGATAAGGAAACAAGTTCTGAAGATATAGTGAAATTTCTATGCACACCAATGCTTCCAATGACTAATGGCAAGTCATATTGCTAACAACCGATGTGAGCAAAATCAATCAAGAAACATATGACTAATATGGATCAAACAAATACTTCCACAAATAACACATAAGTTCAAAAGAAAATAATTCGAACAGAGGATTGAACCGGACCTCAATTTGGATGGAAATTAATTATTTCACTGCTTTGAACTTGAAAATTGCAATGAATCACGGATGAAAACTCCAATCGGCACCGTAAATCTCATCCGAACTCGCATATCGGACAAAAGGTTCATTCAAACTCCATTTTTAAATCAAAATCGAGACTCAACAAGAGAAAATGGCAAAACGACGATGAGCAAGAAACTATTCTGATCAACAATGGTCAGAGATGGTTTCTGCTCGTTTTTTGTCGACCAAGAATATTGGAGGGGGGCAGCGGCGGGTTGGTGGTTGTCGGTGGCTGTGAGGTGAGGGACGACGGTTGGATGGTTTGTAACCCCGATGATATTTCCTTGAAGCAATTAATATCAATACAAAAACTAACTCTCTTGATTCCAATAGGCAACCAAATTAAGTGAGGAAAAACAACATGATAACCTTAAACTCCAAGTTAAGAGTAATGCATACTTGTGACCGAGCTACAAGACTATACTACGAGAAATTCACGAGCAGTGAGTGATATTAAAACACCAAAAGATGCATAATCAGATCATGAAGAACTCGAGAACAAAGAATTTCAATGAAACAACAAAGAATGAACTATATTCCTATTTCTAGCAGTCGAACCAATCATACAAGTAATACGACGGAACACAACAATCGACTAACACAGTAGGAGGAGCATACGAGCAGTACGAACAAAACATAATCACACTGTAAGAGAAGTCATCCAACATGTCCAAACGGAAACAGAATGAAAGACACGGGCATTGATTCATGAGAGTCAAACAGAACACAAGTAATAGAGGATAATCCAATCTAACTAAAATCAAATACGACAAGGAACATAAAAGTGAACCTGAAATTAGAACCTCTTGATTAACAACACTTCTGTGACTACAATGATTCGCAGGAGGTGAGTTCGAACAGGGGACTGCAATAGGAACCACAAACGAACCTCGATTTGCAAGCAACGAGCAGCTCGAACGACCTCGACTCCACAACAAACCTCAATCAAAATCCATAGTCGAAAACCAAAACCAAAAGAAGAGACTAAATATTTTTGGAAAACTTTCTGATTTTCCGAAATGAAAACAGGACTAACTCGAACAATTTCTATCTTTTGGAATGCTCAGAAACAGAGAATTTTTTTCGAAGCCCCCCAAAATCCTCAGAACCCCTCCTCTTTATTCACTGCCGCCTCCTTCTCCTTCTTTCACAAGAAATCTGGAAGTAAATCTCTTCTAGAATGAACTTCGACAGATGGAAGGAGAGGATCGATCCTCAAAATCAATCCACGGCTCCCATTTTTCGGAATCCATTCTTGAGAAATTTCAAAACAAATTCGGCACATGAGAGACGCAACAAGATGTCAGAGGCCGTTAGAATCTCGCAGAGGTGGTGAAATGAAGCGCGCGTAAGGGAATTCGATCTCACTCGCTCCAAAAATTATCGAGTTTGGACTTTGGACGCGGCTGTGAAGGGGAGCGTGAACAGTGCGTCATTTGGGTGTTAGGGTTTCTTTTGGGAATATTAGGTTGGGGTGTGGGGATTAATCCTGGCCGTGGGATTAAAAAAGATGAATGGCTAGGATTTTAAAGGGGATGGGGCGGGTCGGCGGATTGGGTCGCGGGTTAAAGAGGTAAGGGAGATGGGCTTCCGGTTTTTGGGCCATTTTTGTGCAACATTGGGCCAAAATTTATACTCATCTTAATTTTAATCAAATTATTAAGTAGGTAGCCCAATCCTTTTAAATTAAAACCAAATTAATTTCCACTAATTAAATAAATTATGTAATAATTTGAGATTATATATATATTATAATATATTATATTTTATGGATTAAAACAAGAGTTAAAATCATAATAGAAACAAAAAATAAGGCTATAAACATAAACAAAATATTAATAATTTAAATTGAATAGGATAAAATAGAGCATGAAAATATTTTTGTATATTTTTCAATTTTATGATAAAAATAATGTAAAAGAGCTAAAATTAGTGTAAATAGCTATATGAGACCTAAATTAAATATTCTACGCTAAAACGGGTGAAATTTCGGGTATGGTCAAAAATTACGTGTCTACATTTTTAACATACCAAAGATGTGTGTTATCATTGCCATTCATCTTCTCAATATATGAATTAGAGGCAGATAAGGCATATAAATCGTTAACTCTCTTACTTGAGTGAATGATATATGCCTTGAGCACCTTGATATTTTGGAGGAACTTTACATCACGTGGGCCAAATAGAAAATAGTTTCCAACATCTATAATATTTACAACTGAAAATAGATTTTTCGTCATGCATGGAACATGAAAGACACTGTTGAGGGTGATAGTGTCTTTTTGTTTCTCGTTCATCACAATAGTGTCTTCCTTCTCCACATTTGGACTGTGTTATATATTGTAATAATGACATCATGTCCGTCGTATTTGTGAAATGTAGAGAATTTGGATTGATCTCTAGTGAGATGGTGCCCACATCCTGAATACACGATCCAGTCTCTTTCAAAATTTATGGAAGTGATGGCATTTATTGCTCGAGTCTCTGCTGCGAAGCACTTTCCCCAATTTTTTTCTTTTTCTTATTCTTCAACGACTTTCTTGGTTTGAGCCACATTGCTCTCTTTGGCTCAACAATATCTTTTTATGTGTCCGACTTTGCCACAACGGTAACATTTTAAAGGTTTTGTATCATTGCTGTAAGACTCCCCTTCTTTCTTGGCAAGCTTGAACCACTTGATGAACGGAAGTACATGATATATCTTGATTTCTCTTTAAAGTTCCTCTTATCGGCGACAAGAGCATTTCCTTCTCCTTCTTTGATAAATACTCCCAAAGATTCAAAATAAAATAATTTTAGTTTTCTTGCAATTGTTGTGAATTTTGTGTTATTTTTCTTGTATTATTTGCATTTTTATCCGTGCATATTTGCTTGTTTAAATAAATAAAATATACAAAAAATATGTTGCATATGTATATAAAATTCAAGTTTACAATTAAGTTTATTTTACAGAAATGAAAAGTCATAAAAAAATATGTATTTTGCATTTTTTAAGCATTTAATGTCCAAATCGTGCAATTTTATTTTTATTAATGTTTAATTTTGGGTGATAATTATTATTATGAGTTAATTAGTATTTCAAGATAATTTTTAGTTTTTTATAAATTAATCTTAGTATTTTGGGCTTTATTAATTAGGAAGTTGAATAATGGAGAAGAACAAAATAGAAAAAATTGGATTGGGCCATCTTGCAAATTAAGTTACAAGCTCAATCCTAAGCACCCTTACCCAACCCAAAACCCCTTGGCCCAAGAAGAAAATTTTAGATTTTTTTTAGCAAAAAAATAATCATAATCACATGACATAAAGTAGTGGGGAGCAAGGAAATCAAGGAAGAAAACAAGGAGAGGAAAACATGGATTAGTGGGTTTTCTTTAAATTAAAAAAATATTTTTCTTTTTAATAAAAAATCTGAAAATTTTCGAAATTCTTGCCTATAAATAGAAGAGAGGATTTATGAAAAAAGGGGTGGAAAAAAGAGAGGAAACAATAGGAAGAGAAGAAAAATAAGGAAAAAAAGAGAGCAGTATACACTCGATATACACTCTGGATACCGAAATATACACGGACAGAATTTAATATTTGGAGAGTTTCTTTTGAGAATTGAAGAGAGTTCAAAGCTAGAGAGAGAAAGCAAAGAGAAATTTCGGAATATATTTTTCTTCTCTATTTTTACTGGTTTTTCTCCATATTGCTGGGATATGTCTGGATTGAGGTGTTGAAGCTACTGCTGGTTGTTATTGTTGTTGTTGTTGTACTTTCACCGGCATGTTGATTTTCCATCTTCCCCTTCTTTTCAATACCAGGTACACATTCTAAAAATTATGTGTTGATATAAGATCGAATTGGATGTTGAAGTTTTGAAATAAAATAGAGAAGTTGTTGATTAATATTTGTTGTTATTTTCCGTTTTATTAGTTTTGTCAAATTGTAGTTAGTTCTATATTTTGAAGAATAAATTTGTCATTTAGTCGGCTTGTGAGGGAACACCTTTTGTACTAATATAGAATAGCATTTTAAGCATGTAATTAATTAGGACTTTTTCTTTTCTTTTAAAGATAAACTAAATAAAAAAAATGTAGTCACTTTAGGATTATCCTTTTAAATAAAAAATGTTACGAGCCTTGCTAAATAGAAAATAAAATCGCGGGGCCCCTCAATAAGAATGTTCACTTTTTCTTAAAAAATAATCAAACGCGGTAAATGATTTAAAATTGCATTATAGTATTGAACATGTTTTAAAATAAGATATTTAGCCATTACAATAATTTGTGCTAGAACCACGGGATCCGGGGGTGCCTAACACCTTCCCTCGGGTCAACAGAATTCCTTACTTAGAATTTCTGGTTCGCAGACTTCAATTGGAAAGTCGTAAATTTCCTCGATTCGGGATTTAAATAAATCGGTGACTTGGGACACCATAATTTATTCCAAGTGGCGACTATGAATTAAATGAATAATCCCGTTTCGAATATTGTCACTTAAATTGGAAAAACTCCCTTACGCTCCTACCCCCGGGTAGCAGGCGCGCCAAAAGGAGGTGTGACATTAACATGGGTGGAAAGTCAAAGTCTGAGCCTATGTTGTAATTAGCCTTTCTTTTGGTATGGTTTCAAATTAATAGAGCGGTTTAAAGTTTAATCAGAGCATATAATCTATAAGCATGTAAAAATCAGATAATTTTTAGCCATTTATAATAATTGAAGCGACCGTGCTAGAACCACGGGATCCGGGGGTGCCTAACATAGCCCGTTTTTCTCAAGATAGCTGTGGTGCTTGGCACCTGGTGAAGGATTTGTAGTCACACATGTTTAGGCGGAGAGTTTTGTCAATTAAGCCGGAAAGCCATGCTACCGGTGCACTGACACTCTTCGACTCGAGTTGTCCGCTCGAGTTAAAGCCAGTCTAGATACTTTTCCCAATAGGATGATGACTTAGAATAACAAAACCTTAAGCCGGATCCCCGATAGGAACGTTTATTTGCATCATGTGCATATTTGACTTAGGAGGCTCAACACAGGGGTTGGGCCTGTCTAGGACAGGTGTACCTGAAACAAAAGACCAATTTGTTGCATCTTTGTGTGTGCATTTATTTGTTTCGATCTTACATGCCGACTGGTTTGTTAAAAAAAAAAAGAGGGTAAGAAGTGGAAGATGTCAATCAAATGGAAAACGAGATGCTTTTCTTGAAAAATAATAAAAAAAACAAAATGAAAAAAAAATCTCCGAATAAATTTTGTTAATTTTAAATAGTTAGTTTCTTTAAAATGTTTCCTTTTGAAAAATACAAAAAAAAATTCCAAATAAATTTTCTTAGTTCCTTAGAAAATAATTTTTTGAAAAACAAAATTGATTTTATTAAAGATAGGTTAGTTTCTCTGAAAATAATTTGTTTTAGAAATGTTGTTTAAAAATAGTTTGTTTTCTTTTCTTAAAAAGATTTAGTTCTTTTATTCCGAACTACGCGGGTCTGATTCTCACCAAACATGGTTCCGACCCCAATTTTAAAAAAAAAGAATCCAAAAAAAAAACAAAAAAAAAATGTTCGTTTAGTTCCTTCTTTAAAATCTTTCCTTAGAAAATTCAAAGAAAAAATAAAAAAAACAGCAAAATTAGTTTAACTAAAAAAATGGTTTCGTTCTTCCTACTGTCTGCTGTTTTTCATGAAATAAAAAAGAAAAATCAATAAAAATTTAAAAAAAAATATGGGTTTCCTTCATTTTGAAGTACTTTTCTAAAAAAAAAAGGGGAAACAAAAATCCAAAAAATATTTTTTTATTCTGAAAAAAATGACAATAAGTAAAAATTCAAACAAAATTTTTTTTTATCCCAAGGCAAATAAATTTTTTTTAGAAGTCTTTCTTTCAATAAAGCAAAACAAAAATAAGCAAAATATAAATATGTTATTTCTTTTAAAGCGTTTCTTTCAAGAATTAAACAAAAAAAAATTAGTTTATTCACTCCATTTCTTATTATCCGAACTACGCCCGGTCTGATTCATGCGGGAACATGATACGTAGGCAATCCACATAAGATTCGACCATCACCAAAAGAAAAAAAAAAGAAAAACGAAAAAAAAGAGTGTAAAAGAAAATTGATAAAGAGAGGAAGAAGATGAAAGCAAAGGAAAGTATAAGCCGGAATAACGCATTACAATCGATTACAAGTAGCAACACGATCAAATGTATAAGTGCATCACACCCAATGTGAGATTACTTATCTGTTATGTTGTCTCAGACTAACCGTTTGTTTGCCAAACTCCAGGTTTTAGAAAAGGGTGGTTGATTTTGTGGTACTCTGGCCTCACATTCATACTCCACGAGGTCCAAAGGAAAAGTTCAGCAACCCGTTGCTAAATCAAAAGAAAGTACCCATCCTTATTTTACAAGGTCGAAAAGAAGTGCCAACATGTCTTCAGAAATCCCTCTAACAACCGTTCCCGTTTTGGAAGAGAGCTCCGTGTCAGCCATTCCGGCTACTGAGTCAGCAGCTGCAAAAGAAAATAGAATTTTGCGCTGTCGCATGCTGGAGATGTTAGATGACTGGAATAACGGGAAAGAGCCCCCAAGTCTGATCCCTGGGTTCCCCGAACTATTCCTCAGGTCGAGTGGGATTTCTAATACCCCCACCAATTACCCACCTACTCTGTTTGGATATTCTAATGTTACAACCCTCTCCGAATCACCCTCCACTTTTCCTATCCTCGGGTGACAGCATTAGATACATCCACAAGAACGTCGGTTGGTTTGCCCGTTCCAATCGCGGCGCATCCCGCCACACATACTTCTTTCTTTGACTCCTCTTCTTTTACATTCCCGGCACCACCCCTTTCACGGGATCCTACCCAGTTTGCCGCCAATGTCTATCCTCAGCCAACCCAATATGAGTTCATGCCAAGCCAAAATCCAAAAGCTCCCGAACGGGATGAAATGGCAAAAAGAATGAGCAGCTTGGAACAGAGTTTGAAAAACATGCAAGGTCTAGGCGGACAGAAGAGTGTTTCTTACGCAGATTTGTGCATGTTCCCACATGTCCATTTGCCATCAGGCTTTAAGATGCCGAAGTTCGAAAAGTATGACGGGCATGGCGACCCTATTGCTCATCTAAAGAAATACTGCAATCAATTGCGAGGTGCCGGCAGCATGGAAGAATTGCTGATGGCATATTTCGGAGAAAGCTTGATCGGGATAGCATCAGAATGGTACATGGATCAAGACATATCTCGATGGCACATCTGGGACGATTTGGCCAGAGATTTTGTAAAACAGTTCCAGTACAACATTGACATTGCGCCAGACAAGAATTCTTTATCGAACTTAAAGAAGAAACCCTCAGAAAGCTTCAGAGAATATGCTATCAAATGGCGAGAGCAAGCATCCAGGGTGAAACCCCTATGGACGAAATAGAAATGGTCACTACTTTCCTCCAGGCTCAGGAACCAGACTATTTCCAGAACATGCTGTCAGCAATGGGAAAACCTTTCGCAGAGGCGATCAAGATTGGGGAAATGGTAGAAAACGGTTTAAAGACGGGAAGAATTTTGAGTCAAGCGGCCATTCGAGCGACCTCCCAAGCAATCCAAGGAGGGTCTGGAGGAATAGCAAAGGGTAGGATGAAAGAGGAAACGTCCATGGCAACTTCGGGTGATAGAAGACACCACGCTCCTAGACCCATCTTTTCAGAAAGAACCCCCCAACATTATTACTCTGCTCAGGAAATGTCCTATATCCCTCAACCATATGCGGTCATGAATGCTCAACCTTTTGCGCAACCGCAACAGCATGTCAGTAGAAACCAAGCTCTATTTCCAAGAAATCGGCCTCCCCACCAGAACCACTATAATCCCCGACCTCCGCAGAATAACCTCCGTCCTTGGGAACCGCCAAAGAAATCAAACTTTACCCCAATTGGTGAATCTTACTCTAGTCTATTCTCGAAACTTGTCCAAATGGGTCTACTGCAGCCGGTTCCTCAGAATAGACAAAACCCGGCATCGCCTTCCTACAAAGTTGGTGTCAGGTGTGCATATCATTCAGAGGCAGAGGGCCACCAGACTAATGACTGTTGGACTTTGAAACAAGCGGTGGAGAATTTAATAAAGCAAGGGAAGATTGTGTTGAAGGATGAGGATGTCCCAAATGTGACCAATAATCCGCTGCTTGCTCACAATAACGGGCCGATAGTTGGGATGATTTGTGAAGACGAAGAATTCGATCCAGCGCTTAAGGCCATAATTGCTATTACTGACGTGGAAAGGAAGCCCAAGGCGGCCCCGAAACAGGAGAAAGGGAAAAAGAAGAGTAAAATCACTGAGTTAGAACCAGAAAAGGAAATTGGTGCACCTAAGCAAACCTATGTGGCATGGGGGGCAATTAAGACACCATGACTGAATGAGCCAGTGTTTGTTGGACGCGTAGCACAAAAGCTTAAGGACCGTCAAGAGAAAGATAATGAGGATTTCATGATTGAAGAGAGTGAAGGAAAACATGAGGCAAAGCTCTGCGATACCCGCATGGTTGAGCCAGGGAAAGGGATTATCACCGTTGAGATGGGACCAGACACTAAACTCCCAAACTGAAAGGCTAGGCCATTCCCGATCAGGCGGAAGCCCAGTAAACTTGTCCTGCCGCATTTTTCTGCATCCAGAATTATTTCAGGGTGTAAATTGGATGTTTCTTTTAGTTTTTGTCTTTAAATTTCCGAATGTGAACCCTGTTTATCCTTTCGATTCCAAGAAATGAAATTAATATTTCATCGTCCGTTTCCTTTTCTTTTGTTATTTTTTATTCTTTCAGATTTGTTTTAGTTTTCTTTTTCTCTTCTCTTTAGTTCAAATCATGCAGCTTTAAATAACATGATATGCTTGCGGACTTCATGCCTAGATCCCAAAACGCTGTCAGACTTCAGAATAATGAATCGAGAGTTGAAATGCACAAAAGTTTATTTTGAGGAAATGAAACAATGAATTGGAATAACCGAAGGAAAATTGGTTCGCATACAAAAGGGGTGTGTTGTACTCAGAGAATACCCGAGTAGTTATCCCAACAAAGAATGGCCCATACTTGCAACAAGAAAGTGCGGCCCAGAAATCTCGAAATAGAACAACCGACGTTAAGGCGCATTCCTCCTCATTACCAAGAAACAAAAAGAAAATTTCGCTCCTAATTGGAAGGATCCATACATCATCCGGAAAATATCACTGAGAGGGACACTGTATCTGGGAGACATTGAAGGAAATAATCTTGAAACGGCAGTCAATACAGATACAGTATAAAGGTACTATGTCAGGACCTCCTGCGACGTTGGCTTTTGTATAATTGAGATGACGAAGGCTTTCTTTCTTGCTACCCCAAACACTATAAATCCTTTGTAAAACCCTTTGAGCCGGTTATGTTTCTTTGTTCACCCTCTTTGGAACCCGAAATAAATAAAAAATTAAAAAAAAATGAAAAAAAGAGAAAAAATATATATATATATATATATATATATATATATATATATACATATATATATATATATATGAAAGAAAAATAAAATAAAATAAAATAAAAAACAAAAATTATCACCACCTGAACTACGTTCTGACTTGATTCCGAAAGGATACGTAGGCAACCTCTCCCTGAGGTTCAGTCATACCAAAACAAAAAATCCCAATTTCCCCAAAAATTGAAACTGGGGCAGATGATATGACGGTTCAGTTTAGATCCGTCAAGATGGTTCCAGAGTTGTAATTCCATTCAATTTCCTTTTTACCCAAAAATCTTGTTCAAGTCCTTCAGATCAATTGGCAAAAGCAAGGAAGTGAAAATGTCATTGACGGAAATCTGACACAGCCTGAATTGAGAGAAACAAAATGAGAAAGTCTTATCGGTGAAAACCTTCGGGCACCATAAGGCGTGGCAGTTGGAGAAGCTAAAAATGAGAGAGTCCGTTTAGTGAAAACTCGCAAAGAGCACTATCAGGCGACAGTGAGAAGAGAAATGAGAGGGATCGATTGGCGGAAACCCGCAAAGGACGCCACCGACCAAAAAGAAGACGTCCCTTCACTAAAAGAATTTTGGCAAGGTTCCATGGTCTTGAAATTGCGAATCAATGGGTTCATAAGAAGTTGGAAAGTTTATGTGGGTCAGGCGTCCAGTCCAAGAAGCATGTCATGTTTATTTGGAGTCGGCATGCATCCCAGATAAGTCTTTCTTTTCCCCGAAAGGGACGCTTATCTTTAAACTCATTTTCTTGCTTTTTGTATAGTTATTCTTTGAATCCCTTTCGGTTTAAATTTAATTATGAAATTATTACAAAGAAAGGCGAAAGGACCGGTTTTACAGGACTCCGTCTGGTAAAAAAAAGAAGTTGAAGAAAGATACCCAGCCTCAGTGGTGTATTGATCCAATCCCAACTGATCATGATGGTCGATCACTTCCAAAGGAACGGATGTTAGGAAGAAAAATGGAAATCAAAGGCTAAGGTCTTAGAAGAAACGGAATGAGGCAGAAGGACAGAACCCACACAGAAAATCCTCGTGGAATCCCGAGGATGAACCCGATCAGTTTGAAAAGAAGTCACCCCCAAAGACAATTGGTAGCAAAGTTCTCAATGGAAATGGGGCAAGGATCAAGCAATGAAGATAATCAAGGCCACAAAGTCAACCACTTTTTCAACTAATAAAATGTTCTTTGTTGAAAGCTGGTCTATTGTGCAAGAAGAAGGTACAACCCAAAGAAGTGACGTACGCAAGCATTGAAATGGCTTTGGAACAAAGGAAACACATAAAAAGGGAAGTTTCTTTTCGAAAGTTTTATCTTATGCATTTGTTGACGGGTAAAAAAAAAAAGAAAAAAATAAGACCCAAAAGGAAGAATAAAAGAAAAGAAAATGAAAACTCCAAAAAAAGAGAATCAAATCATGTTAGTCCAATATCCGTTTGGACCCCGGTCAGAAAATCGAGGGTCTCTCCGGCCAAAAAAAACCGTGAGACATTGTTTTTGAATTCCGGCCAGAAAGCCGTGAAACTCTTCTTCCCGGTCAGAAAACCGAGGATCTCCCAGTCGGAAAACTGCGGAGCCATTTATTTTAACCCCGGCCAAAAAACCGAGGGTCTTGCGGCCAAAAAACCGTTAGACATTGTTTGAATTCCGGCCAGAAAGCCGTGAAACTCTTCTTCCCGGTCAGAAAACCAAGGATCTCCCAGTCAAAAAGCTGCGGAGCCATTTATTTTAACCCCGGCCAAAAAACCGAGGGTCTTGAGACCAAAAAACCGTGAGACATTGTTTTTGAATTATGGCCAGAAAGCCGTGAAACTTTTATCCCCGGTTAGAAAACCGAGGATCTCCCAATCAGAAAACTACGGAGCCATTTATTTTAACCCTGGCCAAAAAACTGAGGGTCTGAAGGCCAAAAAACCATTAGACATTGTTTGAATTCCGGCCGGAAAGCCGTGAAACTTTATCCCCGGTCAGAAAACCGAGGATCTCCCAGTCAAAAAGCTGCGGAGCCATTTATTTTAACCCCGGCCAAAAAACCGAGGGTCTTGAGACCAAAAAACCGTGAGACATTGTTTTTGAATTCCGGCCAGAAAGCCATGAAACTCTTCTTCCCGGTCAGAAAACCGAGGATATCCCAGTCAGAAAACTGCGGAGCCATTTATTTTAACCCCGGCCAAAAAACCGAGGGTCTGACGGCCAAAAAACCGTTAGACATTGTTTGAATTCCGTCCAGAAAGCCGTTGAAACTTTCATCCCCGGTTAGAAAACCGAGGATCTCCCGGTCAGAAAACTGCGAGCCATTTATTTTAACCCCGGCCAAAAAACCGAGGGTCTGACGGCCAAAAAAGCGTTAGCCATTGTTTGAATTCCGGCCAGAAAGCAGTGAAACTTTTATCCCCGGTCAGAAAACCGAGGATCTCCCAGTCAGAAAACTCATGTTAGTCCAATATCTGTTTAGACCACGGTCAGAAAAACCGAGGGTCTTTCCGGCCAGAAAGCCGCGAAACATTGTTTTGAATTCCGGCCAGAAAGCCGTGAAACTTTTATCCCAGGTCAGAAAACCGAGGATCTCCCAGTGAGAAAATTGCGGAGCCATTTATTTTAACCCCGGCCAAAAAACCGAGGGTCTTGCGGCCAAAAAACCGTTAGACATTGTTTGAATTCCTGCCAGAAAGCCGTGAAACTCTTCTTCCCGGTCAAAAAATCGAGGATTTCCCAGTCAGAAAATTGCGGAGCCATTTATTTTAACCCCGGCCAAAAAACCGAGGGTCTTGCGGCCAAAAACCGTTAGACATTGTTTGAATTCCGGCAAGAAAGCCGTGAAACTCTTCTTCAAAATCCCAGTCAGAAAACCGAGGATCTCCTAGTCAGAAAATTGTGGAGCTTGTTTCTTTGAACCCCGATCAGAAAACCGAGGGTCTCACAGCCAGAAAACCGTGGAACGTTTATTTGTGAAACTGTGATTTTTCTTAACCAATACCAAAGAGTCTTTTTAATCACTTTCTGTGTTATAACTAACTCACGAAATGTTCCTAGCAAAACTGGGGCAGAAAAATTTCGTCATTGTTTGAATTCCGGCCAGAAAGCCGTGAAACTTTTATCCCCGGTCAGAAAACCGAGGATCTCCCGGTCAGAAAACTGCGGAGCCATTTATTTTAACCCCGGCCAAAAAACCGAGGGTCTTGCGGCCAAAAAACCGTTAGACATTGTTTGAATTCCGGCCGGAAAGCCGTGAAAAACCGAGGATCTCCCAGTCAGAAAACTGCGGAGCCATTTATTTTAACCTCGGCCAAAAAACCGAGGGTCTAGCGGCCAAAAACCGTTAGACATTGTTTGAATTCCGGCCAGAAAGCCGTGAAACTCTTCTTCAAAATCCCGGCCAGAAAGCCGTGGAACATTTATTTGTGAAACTGTGATTTTCTTACCCAATACCAAAGAGTCTTTTTAATCACTTTCTGTGTCACAACTAACTCACGAAATTTTCCTAGCAAAACTGGGGTAGAAAATTTCGTTCGTTTGTTTGTTTTGTTGTTTAAATAGGTTTGACCTCGGGATACAAGGATCGAGATAACCTACGAGTGGAACATCAATCCTGCATGAAGAAAAGAAGAAAGGAACCAAAAGGAAACAAGTTCAAACGTTGGAGTAAACAGAGGCTCGGATTGCTCAGAATCCGATTGAAGTAACAAGCTCCGCCGACTCCGTTTCACTCAATGTTACAGAAATGAACAAAAACGTACAGTTTGTTGAGCATCAAGATTCAGATCGAGGTCTACAGCAAATCGGCTAAGATTCAAGATCAAGTTTTCAAGAGAATCATAGATAGGAATCTTGTAACTCATAGTTTGATAGCATAGCTAGTTCAGCTTTAATTTCTCTTTTGGTGTAATAAGGAGGTCGGTAAGCAGTACGCAGCAACAGAGCAACGATAGCAATAGTAACAGCAAAGTATCAGTCCACGGTAGTCCCAGCTACCAAAATTTCCTGAACTACATTGACCAGATTCCTGTTTAGCCCAGGATATGTAGGAGGCCTCTCGAAGCAAAGGCTCGGTCAAGATCTTTTAAAAAAAATGCTTCACACGGAGTTCTCAAACGGGCAAAAATCGCTCGTATCCGCTCACTTATCTTTGCACGAAAACTCTTCGAGTTTAAAGAGGGGCAGTTGTGAGCACGTGATTTTTGCCCTATAAGAGAAATACTCCCAAAGATTCAAAATAAAATAATTTTAGTTTTCTTGCAATTGTTGTGAATTTTGTGTTATTTTTCTTGTATTATTTGCATTTTTATCCGTGCATATTTGCTTGTTTAAATAAATAAAATATACAAAAAATATGTTGCATATGTATATAAAATTCAAGTTTACAATTAAGTTTATTTTACAGAAATGAAAAGTCATAAAAAATATGTATTTTGCATTTTTTAAGCATTTAATGTCCAAATCGTGCAATTTTATTTTTATTAATGTTTAATTTTGGGTGATAATTATTATTATGAGTTAATTAGTATTTCAAGATAATTTTTAGTTTTTATAAATTAATCTTAGTATTTTGGGCTTTATTAATTAGGAAGTTTAATAATGGAGAAGAACAAAATAGAAAAAATTGGATTGGGCCATCTTGCAAATTAAGTTACAAGCCCAATCCTAAGCACCATTACCCAACCCAAAACCCCTTGGCCCAAGAAGAAAATTTCAGATTTTTTTTAGCCAAAAAATAATCATAATCACATGACATAAAGTAGTGGGGAGCAAGGAAATCAAGGAAGAAAACAAGGAGAGGAAAACATGGATTAGTGAGTTTTCTTTAAATTAAAAAAATATTTTTCTTTTTAATAAAAAATCTGAAAATTTTCGAAATTCTTGCCTATAAATAGAAGAGAGGATTTATGAAAAAAGGGGTGGAAAAAAGAGAGGAAACAATAGGAAGAGAAGAAAAATAAGGAAAAAAAGAGAGCAGTATACACTCGATATACACTCTGGATACCGAAATATACATGGACATAATTTAATTTTTGGAGAGTTTCTTTTGAGAATTGAAGAGAGTTCAAAGCTAGAGAGAGAAAGCAAAGAGAAATTTCGGAATATATTTTTCTTCTCTATTTTTACTGGTTTTTCTCCATATTGCTGGGATATTTTGGATTGAGGTGTTGAAGCTACTGCTGGTTGTTATTGTTGTTGTTGCTGTACTTTCACCGGCCTGTTGATTTTCCATCTTCCCCTTCTTTTCAATACCAGGTACACATTCTAAAAATTATGTGTTGATATAAGATCGAATTGGATGTTGAAGTTTTGAAATAAAATAGAGAAGTTGTTGATTAATATTTGTTGTTATTTTCCGTTTTATTAGTTTTGTCAAATTGTAGTTAGTTCTATATTTTGAAGAATAAATTTGTCATTTAGTCGGCTTGTGAGGGAACACATTTTGTACTAATATAGAATAGCATTTTAAGCATGTAATTAATTAGGACTTTTTCTTTTCTTTTAAAGATAAACTAAATAAAAAAAAATGTAGTCACTTTAGGATTATCCTTTTAAATAAAAAATGTTACGAGCCTTGCTAAATAGAAAATAAAATCGCGGGGCCCCTCAATAAGAATGTTCATTTTTTCTTAAAAAATAATCAAACGCGGTAAATGATTTAAAATTGCATTATAGTATTGAACATGTTTTAAAATCGGATATTTAGCCATTACAATAATTTAAGCGACCGTGCTAGAACCACGGGATCCGGGGGTGCCTAACACCTTCCCTCGGGTCAACAGAATTCCTTACTTAGAATTTCTGGTTCGCGGACTTCATTTGGAAAGTCGAAATTTCCTCGATTCGGGATTTAAATAAATCGGTGACTTGGGACACCTTAATTTATTCCAAGTGGCGACTCTGAAATAAATAGAATAATCCTGTTTCGAATATTGTCACTTAAATTGGAAAAACTCCCTTATGCATTATCCTTCGGGGTAAGCGCGCCAAAAGGAGGTGTGACAATGTTGTTGCTATTTTTCCAACAATGTCGAATCAGGCCGCCCTTTGCCTTGTAGCTCATGTGACGCCATAAAATTCTCAAATTATTCCAAAGATAGTTGTTGAACCCATCCTTGAATCAATGTAACAAAGAAAATA
The DNA here is from genome assembly GCA_032618575.1 of Nicotiana noctiflora. NCBI lineage: Eukaryota > Viridiplantae > Streptophyta > Magnoliopsida > Solanales > Solanaceae > Nicotiana > Nicotiana noctiflora. The sequence goes on from JASVEL010011006.1 coordinate 60,191, forward strand.
TATTCTACTTTTAAACCACGAATAATAATTCTTCGTATTTGTGCTTCAGAGATAGCCTCGTCCGGATTACATAAATTTTTAACCTTCACAAAATACTCGGCGATAAAGAAATTACCTTGAGCGGTGTTAGCTAACTCATTCTCCAAAATCTGTAACCGAGCTTCATCCTTCTTATTGAACAACCGATTGAAGGTCCTCCATATTTCATGAGCTGATTTACACCTTATGATATGATCAAATAAATTAGGAGAGATAGACATCTTTAGGATAAACTCCGCCTTAGTATTAATATGTTTCCACTTCTTACGCGTATTTGCTATTTTTTGGTGCGTCAGTAGGAGGACTTGTGTTACTCCCACTGATAATTCCCACAAATCCTCAACGATAAGGTATGACTCCATACAAGTCTTTCATACCTTGTAGTTGGACTGGTTCAATAACTTCATCCATAGTCCATTAGCACGACCACCCAAATCCATTTAGAGAAACCAGTTGGATCAACCACTAACCCGATCTTGAAAATATATCTAGAAGCCAAATACCATGTAAAGAATACCAGAAGAAAAGTATTATTCAGAGACCTTCTGCTAGCTCAGATCGTTAACTAAGATTGGATGATTCAACTAAAGAAAGGGAAACTTTGAAAAGAGAATGAAAGTTTTGGAAAGGAAGTCTTTGTTTAGGAAAAAACGTTTTCTTGATTTCGGCTTGGTTACAAATGCCTAAGGCTACTCCTATTTATACTTGTATAGGGATGATTCTAGATTAAGGGTGTTAAACGGGTCGGGTCAACCCGTTTTCAGACTGGCTCAGAACAGTTGAAACCCAGACCGGCCCGGACCGGTACATATGGGGGCAGGTGGTCTGGGTTACTCGGTTAAATTGGGTTGGTCCGTCCACATTAGTTTAACCGGACCGGTCAAACCCGGTCAACTTAAATCACTATAGAACCGGTCTAACAACTAATCTTTCAATTTTTATTTTTTTTAATATTTCTGACCATTGGCAACGGTCAGCTGGGCTAGGGGGTCGTTGCCCAACGGCTGTTTTGCACAAATAACCCTTTTTGGGCCTTTTTTATTTAAAATTAATACTTTTTATAATTACTAATTTAGCCCTTTGAAAAACTATAAATACACCCCCTCTTCTTCATTTCTTCTCCCATCTCTCATTTCTCAAACTCAATTCTCAATTATCATTCCCTCATTCTTCATCTAAAGTACAATCAAGTATTTGGCTCTCATTTGTTTGAAATTTAATTTATCGTATTATTTATTATTTGAAGTTTGAAGTTTGAACAATTAACGTTTCTTCGGGGTAACATTGGAGTTGCAAAATCATCAAGTGTTCAATTTATTACCGAATATGGTGTACTCCCTCCAACTCTTTCTCTTATTTACTATTTTATTTGCATATTTAATTTTTGCTAGTAGTTAAATTTTCATAATATATTTAATGATGCAAAAAACGTCTGCAATAAGGTTACTAACCGGGGAAATAGAAAAAGAGTACTACTTCAACATTTGGTAGTAATTTAAATGACTCTACACATACTCCTGAAATATTACCTAATAATAACATAGATTATGAACAATTACAGAAAAATATCGGTATAGAAGATAATGAATTAGAAATGGAAGATGTGACACCACTTACACCTATTAGTATTAGTGTGTGATGTCACGACCCGGATTTTTCCCCAATATCGGGATCATGATGGCGCCTACTCGTGGTAGCTAGGCAAGCCACTGTATTCATACTATCCTATTTTTAACACAATTTTAATTGAATAAATGCGGAATACTTTATCGAAATGGAAATAATAAATCACGAGGTAAAATCATACTGAAATCCTCTACCCAAGACTTGGAGTCACCAACTCACAAACTACTATGGAATACTACACATAAAAGTCTGAAGGAAATATAACATAATTCTGTTTGTCTCGGAACAAAGAGACTACAGCTAATAGCATAAATAAAGAAAGAGACGTCGGGCCTGCGGACGTCTGCAAGCTACCTCGGTCTCAAATGTGATCAACTCCCCACGCAATATATTTACTGCTGCTGCTGCTCCTGATCGTAACCTGGACCTGTGCAAAAACGCACAGAAGTGTAGCATCAGCACAACCGACCCCATGTGCTGGTAAGTGCCTGGCCTATCCCGGCGAAGTAGTGACAAGCCTAGGACCAGACACCCACATAAATCTGTGCAATTCAATATATATATGTGTACCACAAAATAACAAGAAATAATCAAGTATTAACACAATAGGGAATATCTTAAAGAATTCAACAATTAACCACAGTTAATAATTTCACAAGGAAAAACAAAGTGTAATGTAAACACAAATAATATCAATTCCAGGAATAGCAAACGAGTTGCACGGCATCACCCTTCGTGCTTTTACTCTCATCCTCACATCCATAGTACGGCATGATCCTTCGTACATGGTTCAATAATAGGGCACGGCATGATCCTTCGTGCATAATCAATAATAGGGCACGGCATGATCCTTCGTGCATAATCAATAATAAACAGGGCACGGCATGATCCTTCGTGCATAATCAATAATAAACATGGCACGGCATGATCCTTCGTGCATAATCAATAATAAACATGGCACGGCATCACCCTTCGTGCATTATCTCTCTTCCTCACCCAAATAACAATCACAGTTAAGGGCAAAGAAAGAAACAGTAATTCATAAACCGTCCCATCAAGGGCAATCAATAATTTTCTTCACAACAAGTCCTAACAAGGAAGAACAATAACAATTCATCCTGTAATATATCTCAAATAATCATTTTCCAACGACTCACGGTCATACTAGACGCCAGTGTATGGATGCTCGTCACCACAACCCATACACCGCATTCGATCACATAACACATAACACATAATCCTATTCCCTCAAGCTAGGATAGAACAAACACTTACCTCGAAAGTTTACGAACGATTCAATCCGTAGCAATGCCTTTTCCTTTTGAATTAGACTCCAATCCAATCGTATCTATACACAATTGATTTAATATCATCAATTCTACTTAACAAACTAGTTCATATTGCTAAATATGGTTTTTTACAACATTCTGGCCCGGAATAGTAAAATCCGACCCCGAGCCCACATAATCGAAACTCAAGTTTCGAACCAAATTAATTTCACCCAATCTTCCATGAGTTCAAATATACAATTTGTTCTTAAGTTCGACTCCAAAACGAGGTCTAAATCGCAATTTCTTTGAAAGCCCTAACTATACCCATTTCTCTAATTTTTCAACCAATTTACACATGTTTAGGCCTAAGAATTTGATTGATGTTGATGAAAAGTGAAGAAGACGAGTTAAACAATACTTACCCGATGAACCTTGATGAAAAGTTGCTCTAAGGATCGCCTAAGGGCTGTTGGAGAAGAGAGAGTTGAGAGAAATGGAAATAATCCCGTATGTTCTGTTTTTGCAGAACTTAAATCACTGGGCGAAAGTTTTGTTCTATGCGATCGCAGGGCTACTGATGCGATCGCATAGAGTGAGGTCGTTTGTACACTGCGATCGCATGGAAGAAGATGCGATCGCATAGAATGGGCAGGCTACATTATGCGATCGCAGGACACACTGTGCGATCGCATAGAGGAGAAATGGGAGGCTGGCTGTTTACACAATGCGATCGCATTACATGGTATGCGATCGCGTAGAGGAAAAATGGCAAGCTATGCGATCGCAGGAACAATGATGCGATCGCATAGAAGAAAAATGGAAGTTATGCGATCGCATGGGCTCCATTGCGATCGCACAGAAGGATTTTTGGGACATCTGATCTTTGCTCTATGCGATCGCAGCTACACCTATGCGATCGCATAGAAGAAAATCTCTGTGCAAAAATTGCAGAGTTTCTGCTGAAATTTTCAAGTTCAAACCATCCCGTTACCTATCCGAAACTCACCCGAGCCCTCGGGGATTCAAACCAAGTATGTACACCGACTCAAAAACATCATACGAACTTGCTCGCGCGATCAAATCACCAAAATAACATCAAAATCAAGGAATTGAGCCTTAAAACTCAAGAATTCTTTCAAATTTCATAATTTCCAAAATTTCCAATTTAAGGCCGAAACACGTCAAACGACGTCCGTTTTCAACCAAACTTTACGGGAAGTGCTTAACCAACATATATGACCTGTACCGGGCGTCGGAACCAAAATACGAGCCCGATAACAGTACTTTTTAATCAAAATTCAGTTTCATTTTCCTTAAACATTTTCAGAAAATAATTTAACGGAAAAATTCTTTTACCGGTGTTCTAGACCTCGGATTTCAATTCCGGACATATGCCCAAGTTCCATATTTTTCTACGGATTTTCTGAAATAGTCAAATCACGGATCCGGGTCCGTTTACCAGAAATGTTGACCAAAGTCAACCATATCAATATTAATATCAAAATTCTTCTACTTTTTCACATATTTCACATATTTCAACATAAATCTTTTCCAGCTTTGTCCCCGGACTGTGCACGCAAATCGAGGCAACATAGAATGAGGTTTTCAAGGCCTCGGAAGCTCGAAATGATTAATTAAATAAGTGATGACCCTTTGGGTCGTCACAATCTCCACCTCTAAAACAACCGTTCGTCCTCGAACGGACAAAAGAGAGAAGTACCTGAGTCGGGAAACAAGTATGGGTAGCGGCTCCGCATATCAGACTCGGACTCCCAGGTCGATGCCTCAGGAGGCTGACCTCTCCACTGAACACGCACAGAAGGATAACTCTTCGACCTCAACTGTCGAACCTGCCGGTCTAGAATGGCTACCGGCTCCTCCTCGTAAGATAGATCGTTGTCCAATTGGACAGTACTGAAGTCTAACACATGTGTGGGATCGCCGTGGTATCTCCGAAGCATAGATACATGAAAAACTGGATGCACGGCTGATAAGCTAGGCGGCAAAGCTAGTCTGTAAGCCACCCCTCCCACTCTGTCTAGAATCTCAAATGGACCAATATACCTAGGGCTGAGCTTGCCCTTCTTCCCAAACCTCGTCACGCCCTTCATAGGCGACACTCGGAGCAATACTCGTTCACCAACCATGAAATCTACATCTCGAACCTTACGATCCGCATAAGTCTTTTGCCTAGACTGAGCTGAACGCAATCTCTCTTGAATAGTCTTGACCTTATCTAAGGCCTCCTGAACTAAGTCTGTACCCAACAACCGAGCCTCTCCCGATTGAAACCATCCGACCGGTGATCGACATCGCCTACCATACAACGCCTCATACGGAGCCATCTGGATGCTAGATTGGTAACTGTTATTGTAGGCGAACTCTGCTAATGGTAGAAACCGATCCCACGAGCCTCCGAAATCAATAACACAGGCTCGAAGCATGTCCTCAAGAATCTGAATAGTCCTCTCGGACCGGCCATCCGTCTGAGGATGAAATGCTGTACTCAACTGAACCTGGGTGCCTAACTCCCGCTGGACCGCTCTCCAGAACCGCAAGGTAAACTGCGTTCCCCGATAAGAGATAATAGATACTGGCACCCCATGGAGACGAACAATCTCCCTAATGTAAACCTCCGCTAACCTCTCCGACGAGTAGGAGACAGATACTGGAATAAAGTGTGCTGATTTGGTCGGTCTATCAACAATGACCGAAAAAGCATCAAATTTCCTCCGAGTCATAAGAAGTCCAGTAATGAAGTCCATAGTGATCCGCTCTCATTTCCACTCGGGAATTTCGATTCTCTGGAATACACCACCAGGCCTCTAGTGCTCATATTTCACCTACTCACAATTTAGACACCGAGCGACATACGCAACGATATCTTTCTTCATCCTGCGCCACCAATAGTGTTGTCGTAAGTCCTGGTACATCTTCGCGGTGCCCGGGTGAATAGAATACCGTGAACCGTGGGCCTCCGCTAAGATCAACTCTCGAATCCCTTCAACATTGGGCACACAAACTCGACCCCGCAATTTCAATACCCCATCATCATCTAGATTTACCTGTGTGTGGAACCTCCCCGCTGTACTGAATCTCTCAACTCACGTAAATGAGGATCATCAAATTGCCTCTCACGGATACGCTCTAATAATGAAGAACGAGCGACCGTGCAGGCTAACACCCTGCTAGGCTCAGAAATGTCTAATCTCACGAACCGGTTGGCTAAGGCCTGGACATCTAGAGCTAATGGTCTCCGATTGACCGGAATATATGCAAGACTACCCATGCTGGCATACTTTCTACTCAATGCATCGGCCACCACATTGGCCTTACACCTGGGTGATATAATATAGTAACATCATAGTCTTTTAGCAACTCTAACCATCTCCGCTTTCGTAGATTCAACTCCTTCTGTTTGAACAAGTACCGTAGGCTTTTGTGATCGGTGTACACCTCACATGTCACACCATATAGATAATGCCTCCGGATTTTTAAGGCATGAACCATCGCTGCTAATTCAAGATCATGAGCCGGATAATTCTTCTCATGTATCTTTAACTCCTCTCGAAGCATAGCGATAACCTTACCATCTCGCATCAATACCGCTCCAAGTCCCGTACGAGATGCATCACAATAAAGTGTATAAGGCCCTGTACCGTAGGTAGTATCAACACCGGTGTTGTGGTCGAGGCTGTCTTGAGCTTCGAAAGCTCGCCTCGCACTCCTCCGACCACCCGAATGGTGCACCCCTTCTGGGTCACTCTGGTCATCGGGGCTGCAATGAAGAAAACCCCTCTACAAAACGACGATAGTAACCTCGCTAATCCCAAGAAACTCCGTATCTCGGTCACTGAAGCTGGTCGAGGCCAACTCTGCATCGCCTCGATCTTCTTTGGGTCTACCGAATACCTTCCACGGATACAATGTGACCCGGAAATGCTACCGAACTCAACCCGAACTCACATTTAGAAAATTTGGCATATAGGTGATTATCTTTCAGAGTCTGAAGAACCACTCTGAGGTGTTGCTCGTGCTCTTCCTGGCTGCGGGAGTACACCAGGATGTCATCTATGAAAACTATCACGAACAGATCTAAGTAAGGCCCGAATACTCGATTCATCAACTCCATGAATGCTGCTGGGGCATTGGTCAACCCGAAGGACATGACCAAGAACTCATAATGCCCATATCTAGAGCGAAAGGCTGTCTTAGGAATGTCAGCCGCCCTGATCTTCAGCTGATGGTAGCCCGACCTCAAGTCTATCTTAGAGAATACCCTCGCTCCCTGGAGCTGGTCAAACAAATCATCAATCCTCGGCAGTGGATATTTATTTTTAATAGTCACCTTGTTTAACTGCCGGTAATCAATACACATTCGCATCGAGCCATCCTTCTTCTTTACAAATAATACAGGTGCTCCCAGGGGGAAACACTGGGCCTGATAAAGCCCTTCTCAAGAAGGTCCTGCAACCTGATCTTTCAACTCTTTTAGTTCCGGCGGGGCCATACGATAGGGTGGAATAGAGATGGGCTGAGTGCCCGGTGCCAAATCAATACAGAAGTCAATATCCCTGTCGGGTGGCATGCCCGGCAGGTCTGAAGGAAAAACCTCAGGAAACTCCCGTGCAATAGGGACTGAATCAATGGAAGGAACTTCTGCGCTGGAATCACGAACATAAGCCAAATAAGCTAGACACCCCTTCTCGACCATACGTCGAGCCTTAACATAAGAAATAACGGTGCGAACGGAGTGGCTTGAGGTACCCTTCCACTCTAATCGGGGTGATTCTGGCAAGGCTAAGGTGACAGTCTTAGCATGACAATCAAGAATAGCATGGTATGGGGACAACCGGTCCATCCCCAATATGACATCAAAATCTACCATATCCAAGAGCAACAGATCAACACGGGTCTCAAGACCCCCAAATATAACTACGCACGCACGATGCACCCGATCGACTACAATAGAGTCACCCACTGGCGTAGCCACATAAACTGGAATATCCAGAGCATAGCTGGGCACAGCCAAATACGGTGCGAAGTAGGAAGACACATAGGAATATGTAGATCCGGGGTCAAATAATACTGAAGCACCTCTGCCACACACAAGAATAGTACCTGTAATCACGGCATCTGATGCCTCTGCCTCTGGCCTGGCTGGTAAAGCATAGAATCGGGGATCTGCACCTCCTCCTCTGAGCTGCGTCTCTAGGACGACCATCAACTGGCTGACCTCTACCTCTAGCTGGACGGTCTCCACCTCTACGGTCTCGACCTCCACCTCTATAATCTCTACCCCCGCCTGTGGCTGGCTGGGCAGGCTGAGGGTCAGCTGGGGCCTGAATCATAGGACGAGGACCTCGCTGCTGAGAGTTGCCCGCTGCTCGAGGGAAATACCTGATAAAATGACCTGGGTCACCACAACCGTAGCAACTCTTAGACTGATAGGGCTGCTGGCCCTGACGACCTGAATGGCCTCCACGAACACTCTGAAGAGGCTGAGCATTAATAGGAGGCTGGTCTGAATAATGCCCCCGAAAACCACGATCACCTGGTCCACCCTGTGAAGCTTGAAGGGCGGAATGAAAAGGCCTGGAAGACTGGCCTCTATCAAAGGATTCTCTGCCACCAGAGGAAGAACCACCAAACCTGCCTGAATGACGAGGCCTCTTATCTAAAGAATAACCGCCTCCCCTAGCAAGAGCCATCTCAACTCTGCGTGCTGCATTGGCTGCCTCCCTGAAATGATATGTCACTCCCCACGCCCATAGCCATCCGGAGTCTAATCGGATGATTAAGCCCATCTATAAACTTGCGGACCCTCTCCCGCTCAGTGGGAAGTATCACCACTGCATGACGAGCCAAGTCGATAAATCTCGTCTCATACTGTGTAGCTGTCATAGTGCCCTGATGGAGGCGCTCAAACTGCCTCCGAAGTAAATCCCGCTGAGTAGTAGGGAGAAACTTCTCCATAAATAGTTCCGCAAATTGGTCCCGTGATAGAGCTGGGGACCCTGCTGGTCGAGTCAGGCAATAATCTCTCCACCAAGTCTTGGCGGATCCTGCAAGTCCGAAAGTACAAAAATCAACTCCGTTTGTCTCCACGATCCCCATAGTCTTGAGAATCTCACGGCAACTGAATAAAAAGTCCCTGAGGATCCTCTGATGCCGTTCCACCGAAAGTAGTGGTAAATAGTTTGGAGAACCGATCAAGCCTCCATAACGAATCGGAAGTCATTGCCGTTCCATCGCCGGCGTGAGCGCGCAGTACCGGCCGAGTAGCCACGGTGGGCCGGACTGCGGTGCACGAGGGTCGAGGAGCTACGGCTCCGGAGTATGAGCGATAGGAGTACGGGCCCCTCCTCCGGCCCGAGAAGTAGGCGGGGCAAGCTGATAATAAACCCGCTCTGGTAATGCTGTCCATGAATCCCGCTATTCTGATCAAGGCATCCCGGAGATCTGGGGTAATTAAAGCCTCTCCTGGGACCTGAGCTGGGCCCACTGGAGCTGCTGGAATCGGAACCTCCTCGTCAATCTCAATATGGGGCTCCACCTCCGGGGTAGCTGCCTGGGGCTGAGCTCTACCCCTACCACGGCCTCTGATACGGCCTCGACCCCTGCCCCTCACAGGAGCTGTCTGGGGCTCAGGCTGCTGGTCAGCGGACGAAGAAGTGCGTGTCCTTACCATCTGCGAAAGGACAGAATAGAAATTCCAATCAGTAATTGAGGATCAAGTAGCACGACAAGAAAGAACAAATGAGAGACTTTTTCCTAACTCAATAGACTCTGAAGGACAAGTACGGACGTCTCCGTACCTACCTCTCAAACTCTACTAAGCTTGTTCGTGAGTGGTGAGACCTATGTAACCTAGAGCTCTGATACCAACTTGTCACGACCCGGATTTTCCCCCAATATCGGGATCGTGATGGCGCCTACTCGTGGTAGCTAGGCAAGCCACTGTATTCATACTATCCTATTTTTAACATAATTTTAATTGAATAAATGCGGAATACTTTATCGAAATGGAAATAATAAATCACGAGGTAAAATCATACTGAAATCCTCTACCCAAGACTTGGAGTCACCAACTCACAAACTACTATGGAATACTACACATAAAAGTCTGAAGGAAATATAACATAATTCTGTTTGTCTCGGAACAAAGAGACTACGACTAATAACATAAATAAAGAGAGAGACGCCGGGCCTGCGGACGTCTGCAAGCTACCTCGGTCTCAAATATGATCAACTCCCACGCAATCGATTTACTACTGCTGCTGCTCCTGATCGTAACCTGGACCTGTGCAAAAACGCACAGAAGTGTAGTATCAGCACAACCGACCCCATGTGCTGGTAAGTGCCTGGCCTATCCGGCGAAGTAGTGACAAGCCTAGGACCAGACACCCACATAAACCTGTGCAATTCAATATATATATGTGTACCACAAAATAACAAGAAATAATCAAGTATTAACACAATAGGGAATATCTTAAAGAATTCAACAAATTAACCACAGTTAATAATTTCACAAGGAAAAACAAAGTGTAATGTAAACACAAATAATATCAATTCCAGGAATAGCAAACGGTTGCACGGCATCACCCTTCGTGCTTTTACTCTCATCCTCACATCCATAGTACGGCATGATCCTTCGTACATGGTTCAATAATAGGGCACGGCATGATCCTTCGTGCATAATCAATAATAGGGCACGGCATGATCCTTCGTGCATAATCAATAATAAACAGGGCACGGCATGATCCTTCGTGCATAATCAATAATAAACATGGCACGACATGATCCTTCGTGCATAATCAATAATAAACATGGCACGGCATCACCCTTCGTGCATTATCTCTCTTCCTCACCCAAATAACAATCACAGTTAAGGGCAAAGAAAGAAACAGTAATTCATAAACCGTCCCATCAAGGGCAATCAATAATTTTCTTCACAACAAGTCCCAACAAGGGAGAACAATAACAATTCATCTGTAATATATCTCAAATAATCATTTTCCAACGACTCACGGTCATACTAGACGCCAGTGTATGGATGCTCGTCACCACAGCCCATACACCGCATTCGATCACATAACACATAACACATAATCCTATTCCCTCAAGCTAGGATAGAACAAACACTTACCTCGAAAGTTTACGAACGATTCAATCCGTAGCAATGCCTTTTCCTTTTGAATTAGACTCCAATCCAATCGTATCTATACACAATTGATTTAATATCATCAATTCTACTTAACAAACTAGTTCATATTGCTAAATATGGTTTTTTACAACATTCGCCCGGAATAGTAAAATCCGACCCCGGGCCCACATAATCGAAACTCAAGTTTCGAACCAAATTAATTTCACCCAATCTTCCATGAGTTCAAATATACAATTTGTTCTTAAGTTCGACTCCAAAACGAGGTCTAAATCGCAATTTCTTTAAAAGCCCTAACTATACCCATTTCTCTAATTTTTCAACCAATTTACACATGTTTAGGCCTAAGAATTTGATTGATGTTGATGAAAAGTGAAGAAGACGAGTTAAACAATACTTACCCGATGAACCTTGATGAAAAGTTGCTCTAAGGATCGCCTAAGGGCTGTTGGAGAAGAGAGAGTTGAGAGAAATGGAAATAATCCCGTATGTTCTGTTTTTGCAGAACTTAAATCACTGGGCGAAAGTTTTGTTCTATGCGATCGCAGGGCTACTGATGCGATCGCATAGAGTGAGGTCGTTTGTGTAAGGCCCCGTAAAATTTTTGTGCATAAAACCTAGTAGCTGTGGTGTCTTGGTCCGAATAATGTGTCTTGGTAGTGATTTAAGTGTCAAAAATGTTGAGAATAAAATTTTCCAGAAAAATGTCAAATATGCGGTCAAGAATGCGACCGCAAACCTGACATGCGGACCGCATTCTTGCCGCAAATCGTTCCAGAAAGTTTCCAAAAATCGTGTCAAATGTGCGGTCGATATGCGATCGCATGTCAAATCTGCGGTGCACTTTGCGACCGCAGATCAAGCATGCGGACCGCATTCTGGCCGCATTCCTTAACAGAACCTGTGTAAAATTTGGGGCAATTCTGCGGTCACTATGCGGACCGCATGTTGATTCCGCGGTCGCATAGTGCACCGCATAATTGACCCCGGCCCAGATTTTGTAACATTTTGACCCGATCTCTTCTTTAATATAACGCCTTTCACCCTCATTTTCTCAAATCATTTTACCAAAATTAGAGAGAGAAGAGAGGGTTTTTAGAGAGAGAAGTTCTTCATCTTGAAAGATTGTTCCAATCATCTTAATTCAAAGTGATTCTAGGGCAAGGATTCAACTTCCCCAATATTTTCAAGGTAAAAACCCTAGCTATTTTCTTTAACTTTCAGTTTTAATTGGGTAAAGAGAGGTTTGCATATAATAGCTTTTGGAAAATGGAATTTTATACTCATGCATGATTATTGATCTTGATTTTTAGTAAAACAAAAGAAGTAAGTAGAAGTAAGAGTCTTCAAGAACAAGGTTGGCAAGAATAGGACATCTTGGGTAAGCATAAAGTAGAAAGTTAACGGGAGAAAACTCACCACCAGGTATGTATGGCTAATTTTGATTCTTGTGAAATCGCCCTTATGTGTAAAATTGTTTGGCATGTGTTGATTTGAGAAATTGTATGTGATTAATTGATGTTGTTGTTGGATATTCAAAGTTGTTGTTGAACTATGAGTGTTGTGGTATGAAATATGAACCGAAAGGTAAATGAGAGTTGAATTGGGTAAAGAATTTGTGAATAATGATTATGATGGCCTATATGGCACCTTGTGGAAAAGAAAACGAAACACTTGAGAATTGGTTTATTGTGGAAAGAGATGAAACACTTGAATTATGGAAAATTGTTGAATATACATGTGTGAATATTCTTGAATGTGGAAACATTGTAACTTGGTGGTGATATTGGCTTGAGAAGTAATTGAGAACATGAAACAATGTGCAAGTTGCTTATTTGAACTTGTTGAAATTGTGTGTAGTACCTTATCTGCTGTTTGAAATTGTTGTGTTTTCAACTGTAAGGCGGGGTCGTGTTGCGCGCCGCAACGTGGTGAAATAAGGTGTGGGTTGGGGTGATAAGGGTGGCCGAGGTAATAAGGGTGGTCGGGGGCAATAAGGATGGAAAGCGATCGAAATCGCTATTGAAAATTGATACAAAAATCAATAATGTGAAATTGTGAAAGGAGACAGCAGGAGAGTTTGCAACCTGGGGGGCACTGATTGCCCCTATGTTTGACTACTTGCAATTTATGTGGTTGATTGGTTGTTGTTCTATTTGTGGACTTTAAACGTGCTTTGTGTTGAGAATTATTTGAAATGAGGAAAATGTGGAAACATGGTTGGCTGGCTTAATTAATTGTTGATGTAATTCAATGGCTTGAGTTTACTTGGTGATTCTTGTTTAATGGCTTGAGTTTACTTGGGACAAAGTTTGTCCATACATACCAGTACAATTCAAGTGTACTGACGTCCCTTTTGCCGGGGACGCTACATTCGTGTTATGATTGTAGGTGGATCAGTAGCAGGCACTTCAGCTCATCGGCAGTAGTATCCTTCTCCTTCCACTGTCCGTTTTGGTGAGCCCTTTTCTTCCTCGGGGCCCAGTGTGGCTCATGCCACTTTTATTTCAGACTTTCTTTTGGATTTTTGTAAGGTATAGCCGGAGCCTTGTTACCGGCAAGTATTGTATTTCCCTTTTTGTATCCTAGAGGCTCCGTAGACATGTAAACTGTGGGATTATGGCCTATGTATATGTATGGGGCGTTGTAAATATAAATTATGAACTTGTTAGTAAATAAATCACATGGTTATGTTTGTGCATTATGAAATCAGTCATTGTTGGCAACATATTTGGTTAATGAGAAACAATCAACACAGGGTTAACGCGTGGGAATGAAAGGCACCCAGGTTTGCAGAACTTAAATCACTGGGCGAAAGTTTTGTTCTATGCGATCGCAGGGCTACGGATGCGATCGCATAGAGTGAGGTCGTTTGTACACTGCGATCGCATGGAAGAAGATGCGATCGCATAGAATGGGCAGGCTACATTATGCGATCGCGGGACACAGTGTGCGATCGCATAGAGGAGAAATGGGAGGCTGGCTGTTTACACAATGCGATCGCATTACATGGTATGCGATCGCGTAGAGGAAAAATGGCAAGCTATGCGATCGCAGGAACAATGATGCGATCGCATAGGAGGAACAATGGAAGTTATGCGATCGCATGGGCTCTATTGCGATCGCACAGAAGGATTTTTGGGACCTCTGATCTTTGCTCTATGCGATCGCGGCTACACCTATGCGATCGCAGAGAAGAAAATCTCTGTGCAAAAATTGCAGAGTTTCTGCTGAAATTTTCAAGTTCAAACCACCCCGTTACCTATCCGAAACTCACCCGAGCCCTCGGGGATTCAAACCAAGTATGTACACCTGACTCAAAAACATCATACGAACTTGCTCGCACGATCAAATCACCAAAATAACATCAAAATCAAGGAATTGAGCCTTAAAACTCAAGAATTCTTTCAAATTTCATAATTTCCAAAATTTCCAATTTAAGGCCGAAACACGTCAAACGACGTCCGTTTTCAACCAAACTTTACGGGAAGCGCTTAACCAATATATATGACCTGTACCGGGCGTCGGAACCAAAATACGAGCCCGATACCGGTACTTTTTAATCAAAATTCAGTTTCATTTTCCTTAAACATTTTCAGAAAACAATTTAACAGAAAAATTCTTTTACTGGGGTTCTAGACCTCGGATTTCAATTCCGGACATATGCCCAAGTTCCATATTTTTCTACGGATTTCCTGAAATAGTCAAATCACGGATCCGGGTCCGTTTACCAAAAATGTTGACCAAAGTCAACCATATCAATATTAATATCAAAATTCTTCTACTTTTTCACATATTTCACATATTTCAACATAAATATTTTTCAGCTTTGTCCCCGGACTGTGCACGCAAATCGAGGCAACATAGAATGAGGTTTTCAAGGCCTCGGAAGCTCGAAATGATTAATTAAATAAGTGATGACCCTTTGGGTCGTCACAGAAGGCTCCTCTGAACCTGACCCACCGCGGTTGGACCGCGGTCGCGGTCAAACTGCTGCATCCGAGAGTGCATTTAGCCAAGCAAGACAACAACTTGGAGACACGCGTCACTCATTAGGAAGCAATGTTTTTAGTATGTTTCGGAGATTGGATTAGATTGGAAAGAAGAAATCAAGGGCGTGAAGATGTTGATAGCCCAGAAGACGAGGAACTTGGAGATATATTAACATATGGTAACCCATCTGAATTTAACACTCGAGAAGAAGCCCAATTAGTTCATATTGATTATGAAGAGCTTACTAAGGTAATGCAAGACCTTTGAATTTATTCTTTTTTCGTTAATTTGCTTATTGTTAAATGTAAACCTTTCAATTTGTGAGTTTGAATTTTGAAATAAATGTAGCACTTGTAATTTATAAGTGCAATTTTTTCCCATATTCATTGTATTCTTTATATTTTTACTTTACATTAATATAAATTATAATAGTTATACAAAAATAAAAACACTAACCCGACCCAACCTCTTGGACCCGGAACCCTTATGCTTTATTTTTTACCCGTATGAACCGGACCCGTTAAGCCCGATAAACCCTAACTCGTAACCGGCCCGGATTGGAACTCGACCGGTTTTATTTTTTCCCAACCCGACCCGACCCTACCCACCCGTTTAATATCCTTATTCCAGATGTAACAATAATCTAGACAATTCTATCATATTCTACTAATATCTTCTTTAAATATCCAAGACTATAGAATATCCAGGTATTTGTTAAGTACCATAAATATCAAAGATATTACTCCATAAAGTTTTAGAACTTTCTTCTAATTATAGTTTTTACTTTTCCAAAAAATTAACTTTATTTTTTCACATATTTACAATGAAATTGAAAATATTAACCTTAATTTGTTCATTAAAAATATAAAAGAATACTCCTAGGCTCTTTTACTCCAAGAGCAACTTTGAAAAACAAGAAAGTTAATTCATTCTTGATATCTGAAAATAATCAAATATTATGAACCACCAAAAAGATCAAAAAATTAATTAAATTGGACCGAGGGAGTACTTCTTTGGTTTGCTTCCTTCAAGTAGAATAATAGTGTAAAGGACGAGGTAGTGATGAGTGTAACAACTTGTTATTGTCACAGTACTCCTTCCTCTCTATATTAGTTGTTGTAGTTACTAAATATGTTTGGTCCAAAATAGATATTATTATAGAAAATCAAGGTACAATTATTTTATTTATTTATTTATTTTGCTTGGTATTAAATGATCTTGAAAGTAAAAATATTGAATACATAGCATAGAAAACTTAAAAGTAAAAAGTACTTCCTCCGGTCCATAATAAGTGATTTTTTAGGGCACAATTCTTAAGAAAATACGAACTTTTAGAGAGAAAAAAGGTGCATTCACTAAATTACCCTTAATTAAAATTTGCATATTGAAAACATTGACTTACAATATGTAAATACTGGTAAATTTTGGAAAAAATAAAATTAATTTCTTCTTAATTATGTAAATGGATACTTAGTTAAATAAAAGGGCAAAAAAATCACTTATTATGAACCGAAAAAGTATTAAAGAAGAGTACAATAATAAAGGAATGCTCTTACTAATAGTTTCTTAAGGTACGTGAATAAAAACACAATAATTAAAATAGACAGGCACGAGGGAGTAGTATTCAAAAGTGATAGTAGGAAATTTGTGTGGTCTCATAGGAACTATAAAATATATGTTGTACTTGGGTATTGAATGGAAGTGGAGAGCAGGTTTGCAAGTGCCCGTCAAATTAGTAGCAGAATCAGAATTTTTATTAAGGTTATCAAAATATAAAAGTAAATATATCAAAAAATTTAAGGAAATCAATACATAATATATATACATATACAATTTCCTTTTTACCTAGCTACCTACATAGTTTAACAATACCCCTTCTTATAAAGGTGACTCCACAATTGCATTAATTAGTTAGGACTCTGTTGCTTAAAGATGTACCGCAAAATGTAAATCATTCAATATTCAGGTTTTTCTATGGCAAAAGATAATTATGCCTATGTTTCTAGTCAGTGGCGGATTTAGGGACGCAATGGTGTTTACCCGAACATCCTTCGCCAAAAAATTACACTGTATATATAAATTAAAATTTATTTTTTACCTCTATATATTAAGTTTTAAACACCCTTAACACTATCCAAAAGTGTAGTTTAGTGGTCAAGTGGGTTCCAGAACTTTATTAACTCAAATGTGTAAGTGGATCTATAAAGAGAATTTTTCATAAAGAGCATTTATAAAGACCTAATTAGCAATAAATAGAAACCATTTCTAATATTACATGATATATGAATGTTTTACGGTATTCTATAATGTATTTAGTGTATTAAACAAGTTGTATTTAATAATACAACATTAAGATCCGTCGCATAATTTGGGATTGCTATAAATGCCAAACTGTATTTAAGTGTATTAATATGTATTTAGCGTGAAAATAGTAACGGGAGTTATACTTGATTGAGAAAAATAAGGCTTAAATATAGGAAATCATTAAATTTTGATTTTTTGCTACAAAAATAGAAAAGGTTATTATATTATGTAAAATTTTGAAAAGATATTTATATGTTATAATTAGGTCTTAACCTATTCTATAGGTGGTACACTTTTTTTTAACACCCTTCATGAAGGTTCTGGTTCCGCCACTATTTCTAGCTAGCTTATCATTTATGTACTAATCGTTTTTTTTTGGGGGGAGGGGAGAAGAGGAGGGATTTTAACCACTAAAAATGATGTGTCATTCTAAGACGTGCAACTAATTTTGTCTTTGCATATTATTGCCCGCTTGTTCTACAAAAATTAAGTATCTATCAATTTAGTTTCAAGAAAGCGGCCGGAGTCTATTTAACATTTCATTCCAATCTCAATATTGTGAAAATTGGCCTAAAAGGAGGACTGCGTGAAAGCGAAAGCCATACTGAAATTGTAGGGATAGACTTTTTATAGGATTTCAAGCTTGCGAAATGCTTTATCATTTTATCCTTGAGTTTTACTCAACTGACTTATTGGGGTGATCGGATAGATGAAATTCCTCTGCCCTTAACTAGGAGCTTCGAATTTCGAGTCCCTCTGTATAAAAAAAAAATCTGATAGGAGGCGTTTTCTTCTTTTATAGGTCATGCAATGTCCAAATCCCTCAGTAGGGCGATTGACTTTCGAAAACCAAAAAATATTTTTGAACATTTAGTTTTTCATCTTTTCTTCTGTACACCAAAGTTAGAAAAATAATATTGGTGGGTACTAGTGGTTCTGAAATAGAGCAAATAGTACTTAGGAATCAGGAAAATAAGCACCCACCATCACCAATAAATGTAGAAAATCGTAGGTGGTAAAGGGGGTTGTCCAAACAAAAGACCTCATGAGATTGGAATTACTTAACTAGTGGCCAGAAAATAGAAATGCTAGGACAATGATAATTGATAAAAGGACACAAAAATCAATTGATTTGTTTGTCTGTTTCGCCAAACTTTTAAAAACTGCTTATTTTGAAAAGTATTTTTTTCAAAAGTGATTTTCAAAAAGGTACTTTAGATAAAAATCAATTTGTATTTCGCTAATTAATTTGAAAAGCATTTTTAAGCATCAATTAGTGTTTGGCAAAATTTTTAAAACGTCTTTTTAAGTGTATTTTTTACTTCTGGGAATAAGTTACTTTTTTTTTGCTTCTCATAAATGCTTCTGCTTTTACTCAAAAACACTTTTTTTTTTCCTTCAAAAAATTTGGTCAAAAACCTCAAGTTTTTGTAAGAAAAGTACTTTTAACCAAAAAAATAATAATAATACTTTTGGCCAACAAAAAAAACTTGGTCAAATAGGTTACTAACTTACTATAAACTAACTGGAAATAGGATCACGTGAACCAAACACCATGACACCGCTGAATATGAAGATATCCATAATATCTCATTATTCTTTTTTAATATTCAATTAAATTCTACTTTTCTTTTTGCACCGTATCAGAATAATCTTTGCTATCTTACGCCATAAGAATAACCTTAAGGGTTGTTTGGTTTGTCGAAAAATTACTGTTAGGATTACAGCGTAGAGATTGTAATTCAAAGATTATTAATCATTGAATTTAGTGCATATGCAGTTTCTAATGGATGTTTGGCCAGAACCACTTTCCAAATTCTGACCAGTGTGCTTCAAAAGACTTTTTTTTCCGAGACATTTCTTAACAAGGTCAAAATTAAAAAACGATGGTCCTAAAAAGGTCCATCCAACATAATTTATATAATCTAAAACATGTTTTTAGTTTTAAACTGAATAAATTTTTATTTCTACGTATAACCTTAACTTTCTTGGTGTCAATGTCATCTTACTTGCTCTACTTTAGTGCATTTGGTTGTCCTTTTTGGAGCAGAATTGATATTTTAGTGGGGGAATGTACATGGATTTTGGCATGAGCTTTTTTAATTTTTAGTCCATACCAAAAACTATTTACAATTGGTAGCCGAAAAACTATAAATTTTTTTTATATATAACATACCGAATATATATACTATGTATAATTGAGGAACTGCATGCTAATGGGATAAAAAGGTACTTTTCTTGGAGTTGTTTTCATTCACACAGCAGGGAATGGGCCTCCAAATCTAATGCACATTAATAAATGGAAATTTTACCACCTATAGGTTAAGTCCTAATTATAACATATAAATACATTTTCAAAATTTTACATAATATAATAACCTTTTCTATTTTTGTAGCAAAAATTCAAAATTTAATGAATTCCTATATTTAAGCCTTATTTTTCTCAATCCAGTATAACTCCCCTAATATTTTATTTTCTCTTTCATCTTAATACATCTTTTCACCTTCTTCAGCCGCGGCGGTAGCAGTTGGACCCAGGGATGGCAATCCCAGCTCCTTAGATTTCACCTTCTTCTTCTTCTTCTGTAAAACCCCATTTTCCTTGCCCTTCAACTTCTTTGGTTCTAGTAAACCCCCATCAAATTTCCCAAAATTATCGTTTATGTTAGGTAAGGGTCTCTCTGTTGGTTTCTTTAGCTTCTTTAATCTTCTACTGCAGAGTACCAAAGAACATTAGAATAGAACCAAGGAGTTCTCGCCTAAAGGACAAGAAGAAGAGTGAAGGAGATATGTTGGTCAAAGAACTATTTGTTGAGGATTTGAACTGTAACAATTATCTTCTTCATATTCTTGGAGAAGGATCACCTGTTGTACTTCTCCCTCGACACTATTCAAGGATTTCTATTGGCTCCAATTCAGTCACAAGCTGAAGGACTTGTTTGTTTCGTCGCCTCCCTCGTTTGAGAAGACAAGTCTATTCACATGTATTTGTGTGTATTTGTTTCGTCGCCTCCCTCGTTTGAGAAGACAAGTCTATTCACATGTATTTGTGTGTATTTGTTATTAATTTATGTTTACTGTATTATGTTTATTCACAATATGCATATCTAATTTTTTTTTCAATTAGTATTGTTATTCAGTAGAATTTATAATAGTATGCATATGTATTCAATTGTATTTATCTTACATAAATGAAGTTATATCTGTTTTATACAACATATATTAGTAGTGTATTTTTTGAAATTGTAGCCTACGACTGATGAATACTCAATATACGGTGTTCAGATTTGTATTCCTCTGTTTTTTTGTCGTTAAATTGGCTCAATATAGAGAAGAATACCTATGGATTTCGTATATTTAAGTTAGTTAACTAAAATAATGGAAATCAAATTTTTTTTGATTTCATTCCGTTTATATCTTATTCATCTTCCCCAGATCTGCGCTTACCCGTTACTATTTTCACGCTAAATACATATTAATACACTTAAATACAGTTTGGCATTTATAGCAATCCCAATTTATGCGGTGGATCTTAATGTTGTATTATTAAATACAATTTATTTAATACACTAAATACATTATAGAATACCGTAAAACATTCCTATATCATGTAATATTAGAAATGGTTTCTATTTATTGCTAATTAGGTCTTTATGAATGCTCTTTATGAAAAAATCTCTTAATAAATCTACCTACTATTGCATTGATGTGGTCATCATATGAAGACTCATAATGAATTAAATTGCAATAACCAAATGATTTTGAATTGTCTCCATCGCCATCGTTGGGTGATTGAATACCACAACAATTACTCCAAAAGACAGTATATGTATGGGGAGTAGCGTGTCTTAACAAGAAGTATTCAAGTACGAAAGAGATGTAATTTATTGCAGCAGATATCTCCACAATAAACACTGCAAAATGATTTTTTAAACACTTATGAGACAGTTAATTGAATGAGTTACCTATGTTGACTAGAGACAACCTAATTCTTCTTCCAGAAAAGCTACTCTGAGCAAACAAAATTTGATATGGAATGAGGAAGCAAACCCCACATAGTAAAAAGCATCTCAAATTGCAGCTTTTCTAGAGAAACATCCTAATTCATTTGCCAAGCATCTGGAATGAACAAATGCGCCTGTGCAGTTAATAACAAAGTGATATAACCAGTGAAAGTAATGAACAGAGTTGGCCGCTGAATAATATGACTTTCCTGTGTACACGCGCTTACCTTAAGCCGGATGTTCTAGTGTTTGAAGGTGTTGTTCTTCAATCAGATTTTGAACCCTCTGAACAAAATCCCATGCATTACTAGATAGCAGAAGACATACTCATGTTGATTTAGGGAAAGTTGTATTGTTTTTACCTTAACGGAACTCCCAACTTCTTCCAGCTTATGTAATACGGCAAGGTCTCCCGAATGAGATAAAGAATCAGGTCTGATGGATCTCAATGGGGACATCTGCCAATCACAAAAAATGAGACCAAGAATTTGCTATTGGAAATGCATAAAAGAGATCGAGAAACACAAAAGACTTGATCTAGTCACAACATACCGAAGCAGCAGAGGAATAACCGATTTTCAAATTCGAAGTATCATCAACCGCTGAAGCTTGTCTAGAGAATGCTTCACTTCTAAGATTTGATAGTCGCATTAGAACAGCCTAGAAAACGAATCATTGGTTCACAAGTCAACATATATCTTAGATTCATGGCACAGTTTTCAAACCTATAGCAAGCTCACTTAAGGAGGAATTATTAGTATCTCTCCAAGAGAAAATAATCTTAACAAGAGGTTAATAACTAGAGGTAAAGCATACCTTCCTGAAATCAAGGGGATCTGCAATTCCTTGGATTTGGAGATCATCACTCGGGGACCTTCTCACACCAACATTTTCAATTCTTACCGAATATACCCCACACAGGGACTGTAAGTAACCTGGAAATTACATCAATTCAGAAGTCTCAAGTTTTGGTTGTACCAAGCCTAAAACTGAAGATATCACAGAAGTGAATTTCTGCAAGTGTTTATTATCTGTATTTGCAGACTTTTGATATGATAATCCACAAGTAGTTATCTAGAAAGAAATGCCTCCAAGCAGTAGAGCTTTTATGCACCTGGTGAAGTACTGGTTGACCAAATAACAGAGAAAGATTATGGTGAAGCTTTAACCAAAAGATGATTTTCCTGTCCTTAATTTTTTATGCCACTTTCTGCTCTTTGGAAAAGAAAGAAGCATTCCATTTGGTCTGTTACTTCTGATCCTTCATTTTTTATCAGCTCCATAGGAGATTAAGCAAAAGATCGATATTCAATACTAAACATTATTGAATGTCACGACTAGACGATTGTGGTGAAGGTTCTTTTTTCACTTCTTTTAAGTACCACATTGTAGGTCGAGTCAAAAAACTCCAGCCAATTATTAAAATTCTCTTGTATCCTCCCAGTCATGTTTAGATTCACATCCAGGAGTACCTAGAAGGCCCACATCGTACTAACTACTATGACTTATTTTAGGAGAAAGTCAGGTGCATTTGGGTTACTTCATGTGGTAAGGATCAAATAGGAACTTCAACGAATCCATGAAATAAGAACCTGAAATATTCTCCTTTTTCATGCATGGGTAACTTGAACTTAGAAATATTAGTCATCAATAAAAGGTAAACACATCCAAGTTCATTTGGGAACATATATAAATAAATAATAACCATCTAAAAATTTCTCTGGGGGGATGACATCTCAACTAGAAAATTCAAAAAGATGTCAACTTGGCAATAGACCACATATCCCAACAGCAGAAACAGCAGAGTAAGAAAGTCATTTTTACCTTGTTCAACAATAATGTCTGCAACTGATGGCAATAAAACATATTTCTCCTTCTTCAAATCCCCAAAACATGGAAATGGAACTGGTTTTGTCACCTTTACCAGAAAATCAAACACTAAGCAAAGGCTTCACACACATGCAGAAAATCTAACTATATGCAATTCAAGTAAAAGTCACATTTGCATTCATGGTACATAATAGCATAATATCAAGCTGATTAATCAAACTGATCAAGATCACAAAAACTGAAGATTGCAAGTTAGCACAAAATGTATTAAATAAGGGTGTACAATTTTTTTTTATTTTTTTATACAATAACATGGAACACATCAATATGGTACATGGTCAAAGAAGCAAAACAAGTACTCTCTCCACCCCAATTTATGTGAGGTATTTCTTTTTTAGTATGTCCCAAAAAATGACAACTTTCTATATTTAGAAATAATGTATCTTTAACCTTCCCAATTTACCCTCAATGATCACACAAATAAAAGGGGTTCTTTCTTTCTTAACAACTTGTTTGGATTGTTGTTACATGTCGTTTCATAATGTATTGTATTTTATTGTATTATTTGATGAATACAACGTTTGGATCGATTGTATCGTTTCCCGTCATTTCATGATGCCACACACCAACAAAATAAAGAATAGACTTGCAATATTACTATTAAAAAAAAGGATACGAAGTAAAAATATTATATAAAAAGTAGAATAAATGATAAAATATGATTATCTAATTATAAGGAAGGACAAGATGAGAGTAAAAACCAAGGTAATGTCGCCACCACACCAAATCCATCATTGTACAAAGTGACACTTTTCATCCTTACGTAATGACAGTGTTAACGATACCATACAATAAAATTTAAATAATGATAAAAAACAAATAATACAATAGGATACAATAGGTAACAACCACTCAAACAAGCTGTAAAACTCCATGCACAATTAAACATCATCAGATAAATTAAGAACGAGGCAGTAAATAGTAAAAGAAAAAAGAATTTTGGGGGGGGGGGGGAGGAGTTACTCTACTTTGTAAACAATGGCATTGGGAGTGAGATAAAGCATTCTGGATCGGATATCTTTGCGCAAAATATACCTCCGAAGGGGCAAGTAAAGTA
Source organism: Nicotiana noctiflora (assembly GCA_032618575.1). Classification (NCBI taxonomy): domain Eukaryota; kingdom Viridiplantae; phylum Streptophyta; class Magnoliopsida; order Solanales; family Solanaceae; genus Nicotiana; species Nicotiana noctiflora. Next base: position 84,539 of record JASVEL010011006.1, read on the forward strand.
ACATGATTAGCCCTATTCCCCATGCTAATATTAGCAGCAATGAATACAATACCCATCGAGCTGTTTGATATTTTACGAAATTATCTTCAGCTTCGTTAAACGACGCCGTATAAACAACTGTTTCTTCTTCGGATTCTTCGTCTGAAACATGCTCCACTAACAAACCCCTCTCTAACCGGTCTATTTCTCCAACTCTATCTTTCGATTCCATCTGATAAGTAAACCAAATAGAGTAAAACAACGACAAATGAAACCAGAGCAAAGGGAAATTGATCCTTTGTTCTGATTTATTACTGATTATTGAAAATCTGAGAGAATCGAAGTCGAATAGAGTTACCTTAAAGGGAGCTAAACTGATGATCAATGGGACACAAGTTGGCAAGAGAATGTTTGACGGTTTGGTTCCGGAAACCTTATTGTAATTTTTGGTATTTAAAAAGAAAATCCAACCACAATAGGGTTGGTTTGGTATTAACTAAAAAAAGTCAAACCGAAACCAAACCAACCCGACATTACATGTATACATATTTTATATATTAGATAGATAAAAATATTTATTAGAATGTAAGTTATAAATATTTCTTAATTGTTATTATAATTCTGTATGTAGCATAATATTTAAGTTGGTATTATAGCCCATGTAAATGTTTGTTTTTGTTTGGCCCATAAAAGAATAATTGAGCCCAAACTCAAACCTAATCCTAAAGCAGCAATAGATTGTCCTAAAGCTGCCATGATTTCTGAAACTAAACAATTGAAATCATCTTGCCTCTTTTCCAAAGGCAAAATACATACGCTCTTCTTTTGCTCAAACTCTATCATCGATAAAGCTCTCATTGGTAAAGATCTTTTGCTCTCATTTTACATGTTTTCTTTTAGCCGCATACATATAATCTTAATAGTACCCGACTAGTTTGACAATAAGGCGTAGTTTCTGTTGAATTGATTGTTGGCTTACCCCTGAATTTCAGTTAGGTTTGGCAAAAAGAATTTCAAAGGAATATAAGTTTGAAGACATGTTAGAAGAAGTCCAGAAAATTGAACAAATTGAAGAAGGTAATAATTTTCTTCAAGTTAATTGTTTAATTAATGTCCATGGATCTTCTTTCTATAATTGCTGCTCAGTTTGTTCACTCACGAGATATTTGACATGCACAGAAGATGCATTACCCTTGTCATACTTAACATAAATATATTATTTAATATTTAAATATGTTGATTGTTTCTTCTTCTTTTTTTCCAGCATATGCAGACTCACCTTTGAGGATTGATTAGAGGGATGATTAACTACAATTTGCTTCATGACTATTTTTGGAAGTGAAGTCATTATGCCTTTACATGTATTTTGGAAATATGCTCCTCTAGTTGTAATGTCTACTAAGATGCCCAACTTCTTAGAGTTTAATATATTCTTTTTTTTTGTTGTTGTTATTGTTGGGTGTAATGTCTACTCTTAAAAAGTTAAGCGATCCTATGTGATAAGTCTTCTACATGTAATTCCCATGTACTGCTCTTGTATTGTTATCAATGCAATACCAAGATTGTGATAATCTAGTAAGCTTTGTGATGTGCTTTTAGTATTCCTTCTTGTAGGCATGTAATAAATGATATTTGTTTTTACTAGTTCTTGTACAAAAAAGATTGCTTGTTACTTAGTACTTGCATTTAACTGAGACAAGCTAATAGAACCCAAAATTTATAGAGCAAGCGTGTGGAAGCTTGGACTTTTGAATTATAGGTGATCATTACTATCTTTGACTGAAATAGCTAAAAGAATTACTTAAATTCGGAATAGTGCATGCCTATGTATCCGAATTGGTTGCAATTATGGAGGTATGAAATAAGCCTCCAAGTTTATTGGAATGAAAAACCCGAAAAACCCGAAAAACCCGAGAAAACCCGATATTAAAAAACCCGACTTTTATTGGTTTGGTTTGGTCTATAGATTTAAAAATCCGATACAATTGGTTTGGTTTGGTAATTGCAAAATCCGAACCAACCCGACCTATGTTCACCCCTACTCATGATCAATGGGACACAAGTTGGCAAGAGAATGTTTGACGGTTTGGTTCCGGAAACCTTTTTTTTTTAGTGCTAGCCAAGATTTATTTATTTTAAATTACAAAGTTTTATTTCTATTTTGCTTTATGTGTCACTATTTTAATACTATTAATCAATTTATATATAAAGTAATAATATCATTAAATTTAAAATAATTTAATATAAAATGTTCTTTTTTTCTTATAGCTACATAAATCTCATGGTTAAAACTACTACAACAATATACCTAGTAAAATCTCACCAGTTATTTGGAGAGAATAGAGTGTATGACCTTACCCCTACCTGAAAAAGGGTAAAACGGCTGTATTCAGGTCATGGTTAAAACTACATGTTTCAAAATTTATTTAGTTAAATTTTGTGTTTAGTCAAATACTATGCGTGTAAAGTGATAAAGAGAGTATATACTTCTGAAAATTGGGTTCAATTAAGCTATAACTATGCATATTTTTGGATTCTTGTTTTACACATTTGTTGGTTAGGTTGTGATAGTGCTATCTTTAAACCCGAAATACATAAATCACCTATTTAAGTTGTCCACAACGATCAAATGGACACTTCAAGAGACCTATTTATCAAGTAGACACCTTAAGTTATTTTTCAGTATATCTCTTAAACCATTCAAAGTAACATGGCAAAATATGTGTACTACGCTCGTATTGCAGCAAGTAAAGCCTTTCCAAATTGTATTTTTTTTAATTCGGAAAAGGTCAAAAAATATCCTTGAATTATTCGAAATAGCTCAAAAACATCCTCTGTTTATTTTTGGTGCCAAAAATATCTCTACTGTCTATATTTTGGCGCAAAAATGACCTTCAACCGTTAGTTTTGATATTAAATATCGTAAAAGGTCCAAAAATATCCTTGAACTATTCGAAATAAAAATATCCCTGCCGTCTATGTTTTGGCCCAAAAATGTCCATCAACCGTTAGTTTTGATATTAAAACTGACATGATAGTCCAACTCGATTAGAATTGCTTGCATGATCGTCCACATAAGCAATCTTGCGTGGAAAGATGGTCGATAGTGATGAAGAAGAAGATGTTTGGCGGTGTGGAGGGAATCCGATTTTGTTTTTGGTTTTTTAATTAATATTGTGTTTTTCTTTAACTTTTTAGTAACTATAGACAATTCTTTTTAGAAGAAATAATAGGTGTCATCTTTTGATTTGTTAATTTTTCATGTCATCTGTAAGTGTAACTCACCTGTAAGATTTGTCGAGCACGAGGGTTTAAGAAATACACTAAAAAATAATTTGAGGTGTCTATTTGATAAATAGTCTATTGAAATATTCATTTGATTGTTGTGAACAACTCAAAAAAGCCATTTATGTATTCCACCTTCTTTAAAATAGAGATCCTGAAAACAACAATTTTTTCACTTTGCTCCTTTGTCTTAACTCACAAAATATAACATTAAAAGATATAAATAACACCAGGTAGTCGCTTGCGATGAAAATGTTTATAACATAACTAACTTCTAAAAAATATTTAAAACGTAATCACTTTTTAATAAATGAATAAAATTTGAATAAATAAGATTTAATAGGGAGTGTTCATGATTCGATTTGAATCGATTTTTCCCTAAATAAATAACCAAAACAAGTCCAATAAAATCAGTTTTTCTTGATTCGGTTTATGCCGGTTTTTCATTTTTTTCGGTTATTTGTTGATTTTTTCTTATATATAAGACATACACTACCAAATACATATTTCAGCGACCACATTTTCAATGTAACACCATCAAAACAATTGCAATTTGAGAAATCTATTATTTACCAAGATATATTGATGATAATTGAATCAAATAGTGATGAATAATTTAAGAACTCAATTAAAAACATATTATTTTAATACGAAATGGATTCTTACACTAAACGAAAAAAAAACTACTAATCAAACTAGAATGTAAAGGTAAAGAACTATATTAAAAGTGCAAACTATTAGCATTTACCATAAATTTTTTAAAACTTTGTATAACAATATACATATTTATAGGTCTAATAATAAATTTGAAATAGATACTCCTTTAATCGGTTTGGTTTGATTTTTTTTTTTGATTAAAAACAAAAACAAACTAATTTATCGGTTTTTAAAATTCTAAACCAAAACCAAACCAAACCAAACTAAAAAGTATCGATTTTTTGGTCGGTTTGGTTTGATTTTCGATTTGGTTCGATTTTTCGGATTTTTATGAATACCCCTAAGATTTAACATGGAGAACTTAAGCTCTTCTAAGGTCAACTTCAAACCCAAGTTTGAAATGCATATGATTTATGGGATTTAACTAGGTAAGCAGGGAGGGCCCGACAGATTTTGTTGCCTAATGTCAAACTTTATAAGAGGCCTTAACTTTTTTATTCTTTTTAATTATTTATTGAAATCTATTTTTTTAGCTTTTCTTAGATACAAAGTTGTTAATTATTTTCTTATAAAGTATTACTCAATTGACAATATATCTACTCCATTTAACCTTTCTTATAACATTGTTAACCTTAGGTAAAATTTTATCAATTTTAATTTAAAAATTTCTTTCCGCTGAATCCATGGTAACACGAACTATTAACATGAAAATGATGAATTTGGCCTTTAAAATGAATTTAAGTTGACTTCGGTCAATATTTTTAGCAAACGGGACCAGATCCGGCGTGCAGTAGGGGTGGGCATCGGTCGGTTCGGTTCGGTTTTGGAAATTATCGGTTTTGCCTATCGGTTATCGATTTACAAATATCATAACCCGATAACCAAACCGATAAGATATTAGTTATCGGTTATCGACTTATCGGTTATTGATCCTTATCGGTTCGGTTATCGGTTTACCCGATAAGATAAAACTACAATTAAACTGAAATATTATACTGAAAACATGAGTCAAAATTCATGAAAAGATAAACCCATTCCACGTGAAACAAAAGAGAGAAACTTCCATCTTTCAACTGCTAACTGCTAATATGAGTCAATATAACAAAATCACTTATGTTAACTCAATTAATTAAAATGAATATAAGAAAATTGCTACTCCTCTAATAGAAAACAAAAATAGAAGCAAAGAGAGGCAAAAATCTTGAGCAAACACAACAATTAACAAGAAGCAAACAAAAATCTTGAGCCAAACTTACACGATGCGATTGAACTGGTGGTGAGCTTGAGACTTGAACTTGAGGCTCAGGCGTATGGACTCTGCGTTACACCGGATAAGGTGTGCTGGTGTAGTACGGAAATACAGAGACGAAGACTCGACAGTCGACAGGATAAGGTGTGCCTGTGTGGTGACTGGTGACTGGTGAGATTGGGACTTGGAGTTGGGGGATGCGCCAACTGAAGACTGAAGACTGAAGTTGGGGGGGCTACGCCGCTGCGGGAGATTTGGAAAACGAAAAGAGGGACTGAACTCTAAAGTTGGGGGCTACGCCGACTGGTTCTTGGAGTGAACTAACTAAAGAGTAAATTGTAAAGACTAAAGACGGAAGACTGGAAGCGGCGAGGGAACAGGGAATGAGGGAACTGGAAAGGAAATAGGAAACTAGTAAAATAAAAGGGAACCCTAGTATATAAGGGTAGATTAGTAAATTACTATATTCTTATTGGGTTATCGGTTTTTACCCGATAACAAAAATACAAACCGAGACCGAACCGATAACCCAATAAAAAAAATTGTTTACCCCGTTACCGAACCGTTAACCCGATAACCCAATACCGATAACCCAATAAAGAATTAATGGTTCGGGTTATCGGTTTGACCCGATATATGCCCACCCCTAAACTCAATACGATCCTGGGAGGCCCGTAAGAAAATAAGCGACTTGGGTGTATGTCCGGAATCGGATTCCGAGGTCCAAAGCCAGGGAAATGAATTTTAGAAATTATTTTCTGAAAAATATATGAGTTTTTGAAAATGAATTGTGTTTGAAATTTGATGGTATCGAGCTCGTATCTTGGTTCCGGAGCCCATTACAAGTCTTATATGTGATTTAAGTTGAGTCTGTGAAGTTTAGCAAGAAATGGACTTGAAATGACGTGAATCGGACAGAAAAATTAGAAAAATTATATGTTCGCACGTGATTTCATGAGATGTGAAATTCATAGTTGTTGATGTTATGTTGGTGATTTGAATGCACGATAAAGTACGAATGATGTTTTTAGGTTGGTGTGCACGTTTGGTTTGGAGTCCCGAGGGCTCGGTGAGTTTTGGATAGACCACGGGGTGAAGTTTGGACCTAGGATGTTGCAGATTTTTACTAGTATATTGTAGGCTTGCAGGCTTCGCATTTGCAAAGCCTGGCTCGCAAATGCAAAGGCTCTATCGCAAATATGAATGAGCACATGCCAGTAATTCGTCGCAAATACGATGCCTCCTATTGTTGACTTAGTCGCAAATGCGACTCCTGTATCGCAAATGTGGCTTCACATTTATGAGAGGTCTATCGCAAATGCGAAGAAGACTTAAAAATTGACTCTCAAATGCGACTCTCAAATGTGACATTTTGTTCGCAAATGCGAAAGTCGCAAAATTCTGAAGGGTTCGCAATTGCGAATGGTCGCAATTGCGATATTAGAGACCTGTATATTAACACTTAGATGCATTTTCAACCATTTTTCATATCTTCTCAAAACCAAAACACTCTTGGGCGATTTTTCAAAGATAACTTCTCTTCCTAATCGATTGTAAGTCATTTCTAACTTATTTTCTTTAATCTTTAAGATCTTTTCGCATAATTTCAACTCAAAATCAATGATTTTGATGGAGAAAACTGGGTGTTTTGGGAAGAACCTAGGTTTTTAAATTTTGAGGATTTCGACCTCGATTTGAGGTCCAATTTCAAAATAAATTATATAATTTGAGTTCGTGAGCGAATGAGTAATCGGATTTTTGTTCGAACCTCGAGTTTTGACCATGTGGTCCCTAGGTCGATTTTTGAATTTTGGGGAAAACTTTAAAAAACTTATTTTCATTCATTAATGCATTTATTGATATAATTAAGTAACTTATGGATAGATACGAGCGAACTGACGGTGGAATCAAGAGGAAAAGCGGTAGTTGAGGCTTGAACTGTATTCAAGGTATCGAGGTAAGTATTTGGTCTAACCTTAGCTTGAGGAATTAGGAGTTGCGTCATATTTGTCATGTGTTATTTGTTGAGTATGATGCATAGGCATGATGGGGAGTATCTATAAATTGGTGTCAATCATGCTCGTGAGTCTTATGTAATGATTAATGTGACTATGTTTTTATTATTCACGTTTAATGTAGTGGTTGCTATTGTTAAGCAAAGTTTGTGGGGAAAAAATGGACAATTGAACCTTATAGAGCATTGGGTTAAATTGTGAATCAAGTTGTGAAGTAAATGTAAAAAATGAGAAGAGGATTATGGTATTGATCCTTTGCCGGGACTGGCTTCTAATGTTGTTCCCTAGACGACATGTTATTGTTTTCATATTGTTCCTTTGTCAGGATTTTATTATGATTCATTTAGAGGAAGAGTGTAAGGCATGAAGGGTGATGTCGTGCATTATTTTGGTGAGAGTGCTAAAGCACGAAGGGTGATGCCGTGTATTATTTTGTGAGGAAGACTGTAAAGCATGAAGGGTGATACCGTGCCGCATGATGTACCATTCCGTGCAGATTATATTGATTTTTATGGTGAGTAAAATCACGAAGGGTGAAGATGTGCCTGTGTTTGATTCTGATTCTTATTGATAATTGAATTGTGGTGTTCCATATATTTAACTATTGTCCTCCTGTTGCCATTTGGTATTTCCCTGCAGCATGTTTTCCCCTCCCATTTTTTACTGTATATTTCTACTTCTATTTTCTGTTGTATATTATTTATCTGCACATGTTTATTTGGTAGTCTGGTCCTAGCATCGTCACTACCTCGACAAGGTTAGGCTAGGCACTTACCATTACATGAGGTCGATTGTGCTGATACTACACTCTACACTCTTTTGTGCAGGTCCCAGTGTTGTAGATTTCGGAACACAGTGAGATTCTGCTCCTTGTTCATCAGGCGATCTGAGGTAGTCCTGCAGGCGTCCGTAGACCTTGGCGTCTCCCTCTATCTATTTTCTTGTTTCTTTTATGTAATCCCAGAGATAATATTTTGTTATTTCTTTCAGACCTCTATTTGTAGTACTCTTAGACAGTCTGTGAAGTTATGACATCAATCTTGGGTAGATTTGTTATGGAATGGTATTAGCAGGATTATTAAGACTTGAAATTGAATTTTTCGCTTGTTAAATTTTGTTGATTATTAATTGTTGGACTATAATGGTTAACGAATTTGAAAATGGAAACAAGGCAAATAATTCAGTTGATTGGCTTGCCTAGCTTTAACTAGTAGGCACCATCACGACTCCCGAGGGTGGGGAATCCGGATCGTAACAAGTTGGTATGAAATCTCCAAACTACATAGATCTCACAATTCACAGACAAGCATAGTGGAGTCTAAGAGATCAGTACAGAGCGTCTGTATTTATCCCTTAGAGGCTGCAAAGTTAGGAAAAACTTCACATCTATTCTTTCCTGTCGTGAGGTTTGGTTTCTCAATGCTAATTGATTTCTTACTCTGTTCTTTAGTAGATGTCGAGAACACTTGCTTCCCCATCTACTGATCAGCAGCCCGGGTCCCCATCAGCAGCTCCTATGAGGGGTAAAGGGCGAGGCTGAGGCTGTGCTAGAGGGCGAGGTAGGGGCAGAGCTCAACCTGTAGCAGTAGTACTAGTGGTGGAGCCTCAAGTTGAGTTTGATAGGGAGGTTCTGGCCTAGACAGCTCTTTTGGGCCCAAGCTCAGGTCCTAAAGTGGTTCATTGCTACCCTAGTACTTCAGGATGCTTTGGTCCGTCTAGTGGGACTCATGGAGAGTGTCACATAGGCAAGCTTACTTTCTGTAGCACCAACCGTCTCTTAGGCTGGATGCGGGGCCCAGAGTCTTGCTACTCGCACTCCGGAACAGGTGCTTCCCAGTTTTAGACTCTAGTGGCTCAGCTAGTTAGAGCAGTTCAACGGGTAATATAGCCCAGACGGGTGACGGAGCAACTATGACTCTCGATGCCTTATGGAGATTGGATAAGTTTACCAAGCTCTTCGTTACCACTTACAACGATGCATTATCTGAGGATTCCCAGGATTACCTAGAGAGATTACGGGATTGATGTATTGTCGGATACTCAGCCAATATCCATTCCACCATACAAAATGGTGCCAACAGAGTTAAATGAGTTAAAGGAGTAGCTGAGGGATTTACTAGTGTAACGACCCGACCGGTCGTTTTAGAAAATTACGCCCCAATCCCTAATTTAACTATTCCCCTAAGTTCATTTCTGCTATTGTGGGTTGCCGGGAGAGTCGGTTCCGAAAATTTGAGCATTTTGGGACACTTAGTCCCTAAATAAGAGCTTTGAAGCTAGAAAATGGCCCGTAGCCGGAACAGTGTTAAGACGATCTCGGAACGGAAATCCGATGGTTCCATTAGCTCCGTTAGGTGATTTCGGGGTTGAGAGCACGTTCGGAATGTATTTTGGAGGTCCGTAGCTCAATTAGGCTTGAAATGCCGAAGGTTGAAATTTTGGCGAATCCGAACGATAGGTGAGATTTTGATCCGGGGGTCGGAATGGAATTCAGACAATTTCTGTAGCTTCGTTATGTGATTTTGGATATGTCCGCAAATTTTCAGGTCATTCGGAAGTCGTTTGGTCGGGTTTTAGATCGAATGTGTAATTGAGAGAGTTTTAAGAAATTTAGGCTTGAATTCGATGTGAATTATGGGTTTTGATGTTGTTAGACGTGTTTTGAGGATTGGAACAAGTTCGAATAAGGTAGTAGGATGTGTTGGTGTGTTTGGATAAGATTCCGGGGGCCTCGGGGTGGTTTCGGATGGTTAAACGGGAGAAAATCATGGAAATTGCAGGTTAGGGAATTCTGCCTCTGTTGTTTTCGCCCCTGCGGAAATGGAACCGCAGAGGCGAGTCCGTTGAAGCGGAAATTGGAGCGCGGAAGCGGACTGGAGCGCAGGGGCGGTCCTTGTCCGCATGAGCGGCATCGCAGGTGCGAGGATGGGGACCGCAGAAGCGGTCAGGACACGAGTTGGGGAATTTCGCAGAAGCGGACAAGCCTCCGCTTAGGCGAGTCCGCAGAAGCGGACTTCTGTTCGTAGGAGTGGAGAGTTCCGCAGGAGCGGACCTTTGTCCGCAGGAGCGGCCTCGCGGAAGCGGCTTTAGGCTCGCAGAAGCGGAATGGGCCAGCCAGGCCTGGGCTTCGCAGAAGCGACAAAATGTCGCGGAAGCGGATCCGCAGAAGCGGAATTTCGTCCGCAGAAGCGGAAATCGCAGAGAGTTAATTATATCGGAAGTTAGAAATTTCAGAAACATTTCCAAACTTTGAGGGCTCGGCTTAAGGGGCGATTTGGGCGATTTTGAAGGGAGATTCAAGGGGTTTCTTCAGGTAATCAATTATGGACTCTAATTATGATTGTTGTTGATAATATTATGCAAGTTTTTCATGAAAATGGAGGAATTTGGGGTAATTTATGGAGGATTTAGCCCTAGGCTTGAACTCTAGGAAATCAAGGTTTTGAATGGCCAAATGGAGTCCGAATTTGGTAAAATTTATATGCTTAGACTCGTATTGAGACAAGGGTTCCGAATATACAACTTTCGTGATTTTTCGATAAGCGTACCGAAAGTCGGATTTTGGCAACTTGTGGATTTTGGTGAATTTTGAGTTATTTTGATTGGGTAATGCCCAATTGGCCTATTTTGATGTGATTCTATTGATTTTTATCAGATACTACACTTGTGGAGGCCGACATTCGCGGCAAGAGAGTTATTTCTTAGCGGTTTTGTACCGGAATTGAGGTAAGTGGCTTGTCTAACCTCGTGTGGGGGAACTTTCACCCCTAGGATATTATGTGATAGTTTAAATGCCTTGTATGCGAGGTGACGGGCGTGTACATGCGCTGGTTGTTGTAACACACACTTTACTTGAATCGTCCGATTAGTGATATTCCTGCTCTTAGCTGATAAAAGCGTTACCGTTACCCGGTATTAGTTAGAAAAGCATGATTAGCTAGGATTCAACATGTTTAATTGCCTAGTTGATTTACTTGAACTTCTTGATAAATTATGGGCACTAGTTTCGGTGAAGTTGTAATTTAACATATTATATTCTCTCTGTGTGTTTTCTTTATTTGATGTGTTGGTGGACTGCGGGTTCGATTCCCGGAGATCCCGGGGCTGTGGGTTCGATTCCCAGAGACCCGGAGTGATATTGTTTGTGGACTGCGGGTTCGATTCCCGGAGATCCTGAGCTATTGATATATTGTTGTGTTGGTGGACTGTGGGTTAAATTTCCGAAGATCCCAGGGCTGTGGGTTCGATTCCTAGAGAACCGGAGTGATATTGTTTGTGGACTGTGGGTTCGATTCCCGGAGATCCTGATGTTATTGAGATATGGACTGCGGGTTCGATTCCCGGAGATCCTGATGTTATTGAGATATGGACTGCGGGTTCGATTCCCGGAAATCCTAAGTTGGTTATTTGTTGTTAGCTTAATCGTAGACAGTTGCAGTAATTATCATAATGTTGTTATTTCGGAAATTATTATCATTTAAACTGTTTATTTTGTTTTCATCATTATATTATTGTTTCTCGGTAGGGCCCTGACCTACCTCGTCACTACTCCATCGAGGTTAGGCTTGGCACTTACTGAGTACCGCCGTGGTGTACTCATGCTACTCTTCTGCACACTTTTGTTGTGCAGATCCAGGTACATCAGAGCAGGCTCGTACTAGGTGATTCCGCAGCTTTCTGGGAGACTTCGAGGTATGATCTGCTACGTCCGCGGATCCGGAGGCTTCCCTTCTATTCTAGTATTACTAGTTGACATTTTTCTTCATTTCGTTGTTAGATACTCTTTACACATAGAGCCACAGTTGTATTTCTCTTTTAGTCTGTGTTACCGTGGGGTTCCAGATCTTGGTAGTGTTTTATTTATTGTGTGACGGATGTATGTGCCAAGCGGCATGGATTACATATCTTTTATGTTATTTTCCGTTGTTTCTTATTTAAGTATTTATAACTTATAGATTCTGCAACGTGTTAGGCTTACCTAGTCGTGGGGACTGGGTGCCATCACGACATGTTCACAATTGGTGAACTAGGGTCGTGACAAGTTGGTATCAGAGCTCTAGGTTCATAGGAGTCACGGGACACGGACCGGTTACTTAGAGTCTCGCTGATCGATACGGAGACGTCTGTATTTATCTACGAGGGGCTATGTAACTGTTTAGGAAACTCCGGTCGTGATGGCGCCCAGCACATTGCTAAGCCAGCCTGACCAATCAATATCAACAACGGAGCTAGAAGCTCTCTTTAACCCATTTAAGCATTTCAAAATATGAAACAATAGTAATACATATACCAACAACGGGGAAACCAAGTCCCAAAATATACTAACTCCCGTAGACCGAAGGGTCAAGAGTCATGAGCCTCTACTGAACATGAGTGTATAAAGGTTTACAAGATACCAAGTGCGGAAAGAAAAGTCAATACAAAATCAAGACGGTAAGAAGGAATATCGGGTCCTGCGGACTCTGCAGCTACCTCGAATATCCACAAACGTCGCCTCGCACAGCTACTGGATCACTGCTGAGAGGTACCTAGATCTGCACACAAGGTGCAGGGAGTAAAATGAGTACTGCCAGACTCAGTGGTAATAAACAAGGGTAAGACAACGCAGATAAGAAATCCGCAATAAAGCACTATGTAAAGCTATAATCGGCTACCCTGTCATAGAATCAATCTTCACTGTACCTGTTCCAACAAATACCAATAAATAGCATAACACCTAGCAGATGTAGCTAAATGCAATGCAATGCATGATATGACCGCTACGGCGTGTAGCCCGACTCCAATTTTGGGTACCCGTGCTCACTATGGGGGTTCAGACTCCGGAGGGGCTCCTACAGCCCAAGCACATCTCATAGAGATATTCCTGCGGCGTGCAGTCCGATCCAACATATATCTCGCTGCGGCGCGCAGCCCGATCCACTACTTAGTCGGCTAATATGCGGATACGGCCTCGCAAGCTCAAAAATAGTTTTTGAAAACTCTTTTATCATTTTTCGGTTGGAAAACAGTAATGTCAAGTTCCAGAGATTGGAATTGGCATAATAACAAAAATAGTCGCGGACTAGTAGTAAACTAGCATGTCTATATGATAAGACAATGATAACGATCCTCGCGGGATCCAATAACTGGCTCACGGCCCACATGTATAATCAACCGCCCAAGAAGGGGGTTCCTCGGCTCAAGAGTGGCCATCATTACAGTATATATATATGCAACCATCCGAGAAGGAGGTTCGACGGCTCTAGAATAGCCAATAATACGGTATCAACAGGTTGGACTAATATGTAGTCTCCAGTTCATGATCGACCCCGCACTCTCAAGAGTGTGCGTGTCTCGCCGCTATACAGCGTCACAAAGTGGTATACCGGGGTTTCGAACCCGCTGGTCATCACCCGCATCTATTACTCACCTCAATACGGCGCGACGACTACTCCGCAATGCCCTTGCCACGAGAATCAAGCTCCGCACGCGTAGAATCTGATCAAATACAGTAGAAACACAACAAATTAGGCCAATGGATCATAACCCACTTCAATTTATATGAAATTAGCATAATTACACTAAGTTGGTAAAACCCGACCCCGGGCCCCACTGCTCGGAAAATTCCGAAATTAGCACCAACGCGATCCTTATCTCGCCACGAGTCCGTGCATATAAATTTTATCGAAATCGGAGTTCAAATGGCCTCCCAAATCCAAAATTCCCGTTTTCAATATTTAGGCCACATTTCTTCAAGATTTCAACCCAATTTCATGAAGATTGATGTTAATACTACCATAAATTGATGTTTTTGAGTCAAGAATCTTACCTCCGACGAATACCCGATGACTTCTCAGTGATTTCCTCGAGTTTTCTTCTCTCTAGGGCTCAAATGTGTGTTTTGGGGGTGTAAACCCGTAACTCTCTGTTTCTGGACTTAAATTCACTGCCAGAACTGATCCTTCTACGCGATCGCGATCCTCTTCACGCGATCGCGATGCTCAAAATCTCGGCCTCACGCGATCGCGACTTCCTTCACGCGATCGCGATGCACAATCACCCTGCCTCACGCGATCGCGTCCAAAGTCCTGCGATCGCGTAGCTCATTTCCCCTGGACCCATTTCTTCTTCTACGCGATCGCGTAGATTAACCTGCGATCGCGATGTGCCCCCTTTTAACTCTACGCGATCGCGACTGCTTCCCCTGCGATCGCGATGCCCTAGCCTCCAGCTCTACGCGATCGCATCCCCGTCCCCGCGATCGCGGAGAGCAAATGTCTGCTGCGTTTATGACAGCAGCCAGCTTTTCTCTTTTCTTCCAAAAATGGTCCGTTTGGACCCCCGGATTCATCCCGAGACCCCGGGACCCCAACGAAAACCACCAACATACTCCAAAACATGATACGAACTTGTTCCAATCATAAAAACATCATACTAAACATCAAAATCACCAATTAACCACGGATTCAAGCCTAAGTTTCTTCAAAACTTTCAAAACTAACATTCGATCCAAAACCCGATCAAACGATGTCCGAATGACCTGAAAATTTGCGGACATATCCAAAATCACATAACGAAGCTACAGAAATTGTCGGAATTCCATTCCGACCCCCGGATCAAAATCTCACCTACCGTTCGGATTTCGCCAAAATTCAACCTTAGCCAATTCAAGCCTATTTCTACACCGAGCCTCCAAATTCAATTCCGATCGCTCCCCTAAGTCACAAATCACCTCCCGGAACTAACCGAATCATCAGAATCCGATTCCGAACCCTCTAACCAAATAGTCAACTCCGGGTTGACTTTCCTTATTCAAGTTTCTTTCACAAAGGCTATATGCCTCATTTTCAATCCAATTCACTCCTAACTCACCCGATAGACTTTAACATTGATATAAAATCATAAAACATACAATTTCAACATAACGGGGTGGTAATTCCCGTGACGACGGGCCGGGTCGTCACATTCTCCCCAACTTCAACAAACGCTCGTCCGCGAGCGGGTTAAGAAACATACCTGGAGAATTAAACAAGTGAGGATATCTGTTCTGCATCTCCTGCTCGGTCTCCCAAGTTGCTTCCTCCACGGGACAACCTCTCCACTGCACTTTCACTGAAGCTATGTCCTTAGATCTCAGCTTACGAACCTGTCGACCCAAAATGGCTACTGGTTCCACATCATAAGTCAAATCCTCATCTAGCTGTATCGTGCCGAAGTCCAACACATGAGACGGGTCTCCGACATACTTCCGGAGCATAGATACATGGAACACCGGGTGAACTCCCCGACAAACTGGGTGGCAAAGCAAGCATATAAGCCACCTCCCCAACTTTCCTAAGCACCTCAAAAGGTCCGATAAACCTTGGGCTCAACTTCCCTTTCTTTCCAAACCTCATAACACCCTTCATAGGCGAAACCTTCAGCAACACCTTCTCACCTACTGAATAAGACACATCTCGGACCTTCCGGTCCGCATAACTCTTCCGACGCGACTGAGCTGTGCGAAGTCTCTCCTGAATCACCTTCACCTTGTCTAAGGCATCTTGGACTAACTCTGTCCCCAACAACCTAGCCTCGCCGGGCTCTAACCAACCAACGGGAGACCTACACCGCCTCCCATATAAAGCTTCATACGGTGCCATCTGAATGCTGGACTGATAGCTATTATTGTAAGCAAACTCCGCCAAAGGCAAATAATCAGCCCATGAACCACCAAAATCAATGACACAAGCACGCAACCTGTCCTCCAATATCTGAATAGTACGCTCAGACTGCCCATCCGTCTGTGGATGAAATGCTGTGCTCAGCTCCACCTGTGAACCCAACTCTCGCTGAAATGTCCTCCAGAACTGAGATGTGAACTGGGTACCTCTGTCCGATATAATGGAAATAGGAACTCCATGCAATCTCACTATCTCACGGATGAATATCTCTGCCAACCGCTCTGAGGTATAGGTAGTACACACTGGGATAAAGTGAGCTGACTTGGTCAACCTATCCACCACCACCCAAACTGAATCAAACTTCCTCGCTGTCCGAGGGAGTCCACTAACAAAGTCCATAGTTATTCTTTCCCACTTCCACTCCGGAATATCAATACGCTGGAATACACCACCAGGTCTCCGATGCTCATACTTGACCTGCTGACAGTTTAAACACCGAGCCACATGGCTCACAATATCTTTCTTCATCTTTCTCCACCAGTAATGCTGCTTCAAATCCTGATACATCTTCGCGGCTCCTGGATGAATAGAATACCGCGAGCTGTGGGCCTCCTCCAATATCAACTCACGAAGGCCATCAACATTGGGCACGCATATCCGGCCCTGCATCCTCAATACGCCGTCACTATCAATGGTGACATCTCTAGCATCATCATGCTGAACTCTGTCCCTCAGGACAGCCAAATGTGGATCATCATACCGGCGCTCACGAATACGATCATATAGAGATGACCGAGATACAACACAAGCCAATACCCTGCTCTGGGCTCCGAAATATCTAACCTCACTAGCCGATTGGCTAGCACCTGAACATCATAAGCAAATGGCCTCTCCTCAGCTGGAATATATGCCAAGCTCCCCATACTGACCGCCTTCCGGCTCAAAGCATCGGCCACCACATTGGCCTTCCCGGATGATATAATATAGTAATGTCATAATCCTTCAGCAACTCAAGCCATCTCCGCTGTCTCAAATTAAGGTCTTTCTGTTTGAACAAGTGCCGGAGACTACGATGGTCGGTATACACCTCACAAGACACGCCGTACAAATAGTGCCTCCAAATCTTCAATGCATGAACAATGGCGGCTAGCTCCAAGTCATGAACATGATAGTTCTTCTCATGCGGCTTCAACTGCCGAGAAGCATAAGCAATTACCTTTCCTTCATGCATCAACACACAACCTATCCCCACTCTCGAGGCATCACAATAAACAGTATATGAACCTGAAGCTGATGGCAATACTAACACTGGAGCTGTGGTCAAAGCTGTCTTGAGCTTCTGAAAGCTCTCCTCGCACTCATCCGACCACACGAATGGTGCACCCTTCTGGGTCAATTTAGTCAATGAAGAAGCAATGGATGAAAATCCCTGAACAAACCGGCGATAATATCCCGCCAAGCCAAGAAAACTCCTGATCTCTATAGCTGAGGTCGGTCTAGGCCAACTCTGCACCGCCTCTATCTTTTTCTGATCAACCTGAATACCATCACGAGACACCACATGTCCCCGAAATGCCACGGACTCGAGCCAAAACTCACACTTGGAGAATTTAGCATATAGCTTCTCCTCCCTCAATCTCTGCAACACAGTACTCAAATGCTGAGCATGCTCCTCCTGACTGCGGGAGTAGACTAGAATGTCATCAATGAACACAATCACAAACGAATCCAAATAAGGCATGAACACACTGTTCATCAGATGCATAAATGCTGCTGGGGCGTTGGTCAACCCAAACGACATCACAAGGAACTCATAATGACCATATCGGGTCCTGAATGCAGTCTTCATAATATCCGAGTCCCTGATCTTCAGCTGATGATAGCCTGAACGAAGATCGATCTTAGAAAACACCATCGCACCCTGTAACTGATCAAACAAATCATCTATGCGCGGTAAAGGGTACTTGTTCTTCACTGTCACTTTGTTCAATTGCCTATAATCAATACACATTCGCATGGAACCATCTTTCTTTTTAACAAATAATACCGGCGCACCCCATGGAGACACACTAGGGCGGATGAAACCCTTATCCAGAAGTTCTTGAAGCTGCTCTTTTAGTTCTTTCAACTCGGCTGGTGCCATTCGATAAGGAGGAATGGATATGGGCTGAGTGCCCGGCACCAAGTCAATGCCAAAATCAATATCCCTGTCCGGCGGCATGCCCGGCAGGTCTGAGGGGAATACATCTGGGAAATCCCTCACAACAGGTACAGAATCAATGCTAGGAGATTCGGCTCCCACATCTCTCACAAAAGCTAAGTACGATAAACACCCTTTTTCAACCATCTTCTGAGCCTTTAAGAACGAAATAACACGGCTAGGGACGAAATCGGTCGAACCCCGCCACTCAATCCGAGAAATACCAGGAATGGCCAACGTAACTGTCTTAGCATGACAGTCCAATATAGCATGATACGGAGACAACCAGTCCATACCCGATATAACATCAAAGTCCACCATGCCCAACAATAACAAATCTGCCTGGGTCTCCAGACCCCCAATAGATATAACACGGGATCTATAGACATGATCCACAACAATCGTATCACCCACGGGGGTGGATACATGAACGGGTAAATCAAGAATACCACGAGTCGCACCCAAATGATGTGCAAAATAAGAGGACACGTAAGAATATGTGGATCTTGGATCAAATAGAACAGAGGCATCTGCATCAGAGGCAACTGCATACCTGTAATCACGGCATCGGAGGCAACTGCATCACGCCTGTCGGGAAGTGCATAGAGCCGTGCCCGGCCTCCACCGGATCTCTCCTTGCCCATGGGGCGACCACGAGAAGGCCGACCTCCACCTCAACGTGCGAGATGGTGCTGAAGAGGAGGGGCGATCCCTCTTGCCGAGTCCCGCCCCTACGTAGTCGAGGGCAATGTCTCCTCGTGTGGCCAAACTCACCACACTCATAACATGCACACGGTGCCGGAGAAGTAGGTGCCGCACTCTGGGCCGGGAGGGCACTAAGTGATGACCGACCCTCTGCTGAAACCCCCGTCGACCACGACCGTAAGAACCCCGCTGCTGCTCTGGGCGGCCCGAACGAGAAGGTCTAGATGAGCGACCTGTGCTCTTCTGCCGGGAATGCCCTCTAGATGGAGCACCAGCGAAACCGCCGGAACCACGAGGCCTCGTCGGCCTCCCGCTCCTCTCTCTCTCGGCGACGATCCGCCTCGATGGAGCGTGCCATATCGGCAACCTGCTCAAACGATGATGACAGAACTCGCTCGCCGGTCATAAGAATACGGATAGAGTAGTTGAGGCCATCAATGAACCTCCTGATCCTCTCCCTCTCAGTGGGGATCATCCATGTGGCATGCCTAGCCAACTGAGTGAATCTAAGCTCATACTGAGTCACGGACATGTCGCCCTGAATCAACCACTCGAACTGGCGACGTAGCTCCTCGCGACGAGACTGAGGTACATATTTCTCTAGAAAGAGAGTAGAGAACTGTTGCCATGTGAGAGGTGCTGCTCTTGCAGGCCTACGCCTCTCAAACTCCTCCCACCAATCAAATGCGGGACCGGTGAACTGAAATGTAGTAAATGAAACTCCGCTGGACTCAAGAATACCAGCCGTACGCAGCATCTTCTGACACTTATCCAAGAAACCCTGGGCATCCTCGCCCTCAACGCCACTGAAATGGGGTGGCTGAAGTCTACCAAACCTCTCAAGACGACGCTGCTCGTCCTCGGGCATAAACCTGAACCATATGCTCTGGAGCTGGAGCTGGTGCAGCTGGAGGAATAACCGGTGCAACCACCTGAGCGGGGACCGCCTCTGGTATCTGAAGTCCCTGAACAACCGGGTCAGGTGTGCGAGCTGCAGGGGTCTGCTGACCACCCCCTGACTGAGATGTCGCTACAGTAGCGGTAGCTGAAACTACCTGAGCCAATCCGGAACACACTGATAATATTTGAGCAAGAGTCTCCTGAAGACCAGGAATAGCAATAGATATAGTCTGGCCCTGAACTGGGACTGCTGGAGCATCAACAACTGGGGGCTGCTCCTGAACTGGTACAACAGGCGGGTCAGCTGGCACCGCCTCAGCCGCCCTACCTCTAACTCTAGCACGACCGCGCCCACGGCCTCCAACAGGTGGCAATGGAGGTCGTCCACCTCGTCCTGATGCTCGCGTTCTCGCCATCTGCGAGAGAATAGAATATAGAAGTTCAGTTCTCAGAACAACAAGATCGCACGACAGAGTTCAAGAAAAGTGAAGTTTTCCTAAAGGTTCGCGGCCTCCCGAGGATAAGTACAGGCGTCCCCGTACCGATCCACAAGACTCTACTAACCGGCTCAAGACTCATGAGGCCTAGTAAACCTAGGCTCTGATACCAACTTGTCACGACCCCAAATCTGGTCGTGATGGCGCCCAACACATTGCTAAGCCAGCCTGACCAATCAATATAAACATCGGAGCTAGAAGCTCTCTTTAGCCTATTTAAGCATATTAATATATGAAACAATAGTAATACTGATACCAACAGCGGGGAAACCAAGTCCCAAAATATACTAACTCCCATAGACCGAAGGGTCAAGAGTCATGAGCCTCTACTGAACATGAGTGTATAAAGGTTTACAAGATACCAAGTGCGGAAAGAAAAGTCAATACAACATCAAGACAGTAAGAAGGAATATCGGGTCCTGCGGACTCTGCGGCTACCTCGAATATCCACAAACGTCGCCTCGCACAGCTACTGGATCACTGCTGAGAGGTACCTGGATCTGCACACAAGGTGCAGGGAGTAAAATGAGTACTGCCAGACTCAGTGGTAATAAACAAGGGTAAGACAACGCAGATAAGAAATCCGCAATAAAGCACTATGTAAAGCTATAATCAGCTACCCTGTCATAGAATAAATCTTCATTGTACCTGTTCCAACAAATACCAATAAATAGCATAACAGCTAGCAGATGTAGCTAAATGCAATGCAATGCATGATATGACCGCTACGGCGCGTGGCCCGACTCCAATTTTGGGTACCCGTGCTCACTGTGGGGGTTCAGACTCCGGAGGGGCTCCTACAGCCCAAGCACATCTCATAGAGATATTCCTGCGGCGTGCAGTCCGATCCAACATATATCTCGCTGCGGCGCGCAGCCCGATCCACTGCTAGTCAGCTAATATGCAGATACAGCCTCGGAGGCTCAAAAATAGTTTTTGAAAACTCTTTTATCATTTTTCAGTTGGAAAACAGTAATATCAAGTTCCAGAGATTGGAATTAGCATAATAACAAAAATAGTTGCGGACTAGTAGTAAACTAGCATGTCTATATGATAAGACAATGATAACGATCCTCGCGGGATCCAATAAGTGGCTCACGGCCCACAAGTATAATCAACCGCCCAAGAAGGGGGTTCCTCGGCTCAAGAGTGGCCATCATTACAGTATATATATATGCAACCATCCGAGAAGGAGGTTCGACGGCTCTAGAATAGCCAATAATACGGTATCAACAGGTTGGACTAATATGTAGTCTCCAGTTCATGATCGACCCCGCACTCTCAAGAGTGTGCGTGTCTCGCCGCTATACGGCGTCACAAAGTGGTATACCGGGGTTTCGAACCCGCTGGTCATCACCCACATCTATTACTCACCTCAATACGGCGCGACGACTACTCCGCAATGCCCTTGCCACGAGAATCAAGCTCCGCACGCGTAGAATCTGATCAAATACAATAATCATATCAATTACGGGTCAAAGAATCATAACCCACTTCAATTTATATGAAATTCGCATAATTACACTAAGTTGGTAAAACCCGACCCCGGGCCCCACTGCTCGGAAAATTCCGAAATTAGCACCAACGCGATCCTTATCTCGCCACGAGTCCGTGCATATAAATTTTATCGAAATCGGAGTTCAAATGGCCTCCCAAATCCAAAATTCCCGTTTTCAATATTTAGGCCACATTTCTTCAAGATTTCAACCCAATTTCATGAAGATTGATGTTAATACTACCATAAATTGATGTTTTTGAGTCAAGAATCTTACCTCCGACGAATACCCGATGACTTCTCAGTGATTTCCTCGAGCTTTCCTCTCTCTAGGGCTCAAATGAGTGTTTTGGGGGTGTAAACCCGTAACTCTCTGTTTCTGGACTTAAATTCACTGCCAGAACTGATCCTTCTACGCGATCGCGATCCTCTTCACGCGATCGCGATGCTCAAAATCTCGGCCTCACGCGATCGCGACTTCCTTCACGCGATCGCGATGCACAATCACCTTGCTTCACGCGATCGCGTCCTTCATTCCTGCGATCGCGTAGCACATTTCCCCTGGACCCATTTCTTCTTCTACGCGATCGCGTAGATTAGCCTGCGATCGCGATTAACACCCGTTTAATTCTACGCGATCGCGACTGTTTACCCTGCAATCGCGATGCCTTAGGGATTTATTTAATTATTTCGGAGTCGCCACTTGGGAGATTTATGGTGTCCCAAGTCACCGGTTAAATCCCGAATCGAGGAAAAGAATGACTCTATTTAACAGTCCGCGAACCAGAAATCCGGATAAGGAATTCTATTAACCCGGGAGAAGGTATTAGGCATTCCCGAATTCCGTGGTTCTAGCACGGTCGCTCAACTGTCATATTCGGCTTATTTATCTGATTTTTACAATTATATACTTAATGCAAATTAATATCCCTTTACCGCTTTTATTATTATTATTATTTACGAAAGAGAATGTTGCCTAAAAATATGTTTCGAATCACGTCACATGAAATGCACCCGGATCCTCGACACATTCTTATTCAACATTTTGGGATTTGGATTTGGGCCGCATGAAATGCACGCCCCTATTTAAGAAGGTAAAATTATTAAAATACGCGCCTAGAGCGATTACTTATTTACATTTTTGAGAAGGCCAGGAAATTCGCTAAGAAACGGCACATCTCGAAATCTAAATATTTTACATATACATTTATGAGGGCCCCGCGATTTGTACAATTTTGTTAGGCGAGGCATAACTCTAATTCTAATTTAAAAGCAAACTACATTCCGCTATATTTATTTGAGAGTTAATTCAAGATTATTTAAAACATGTTGCGAGCCACGCTACATGAAATGCACTTGTGGTTCACGACACGCTTTATTTAACCTTGTTCAAAATTGGAGTCGGGTCACATGAAATGCACCCCGATTCCTTTAATCTAATTACATCGTTCAGTTAAAGAATAATGAACCAGTTTCCATAATGTGACAACATCGTGCTCAACTATAACCAATTCGAGTAAACATACGAGTAGCTAACTAAGTGAGCAAATTCAAGACTATGGTGAACAATTACATAAACAATGGAAGCATAACTAGTTGGCGAGCATATGAAGGATTAGTCATTTTCATTAGCTAACTTCGACATTGCATGTTCAACAAAATCATATATTTACAAAAATAGTCGGAACCATACGAAAGTAAATCAAATACGAAACGATCCAAAATATTAGCGAGAAGAACAATATCGGAAAAGAACAACACCTTTATTTCTGCATATTTTCAACGTACACAATAAGAAAACGAACCTTTTATGACGACCTCAAACTTCGACCTCTCCGGACAGAACTCGAACCAAACGGCGACCTCGACTGAAGTTATACCTCGTCGGACGACGAACAACGACGGAGGGAGCTGGTGGTTTCTTTTCGTTACCTCTTACTGTTTCGTTTTTCTCTCTGCCGTGCCTTTCGTTTTCTTTTTTCTCACCGTGCCTCTCCTTCTCTTCTTTCTCACCGTGCCTCTCCTTCTCTTCTTTCTCACCGTGCCTTTCTCTCTTCTTTCTTTCACGTTTTCTCCTTTCTCCAATTATGCCGTTCCAGAGAGCTCTCCTCTCTTTTTCTTCTTTTTGTTTTCTTGTTTTCCAATCTTTTGTTTTGCTCCCTCTACCACCCGATTGCCCCTCTCTTCTTCACAAGATCACCTTATATCCTTTCCCTTTTCTCTCTTCTTGTGGTAGTGTGCATGTGCATTTTTGTCCCTTAGGATATGTGTGTGCATGTGCATTTTGTCTCTTAGGCTATGTGTGTGCATGTGCATTTTCCTCCATGTCATGTGTGCATGTGTTTTGTAGTGTGTGTGCATGTGTTTTGTAGTGTGTGTGCATGTGCATTCCCCCCCCCTTCACGTGAGCCCCCCCCCTTAGTGTAGTGTCGGGTTATTACGGGCTATGTCCGAAAATTATAAAACCGGGTAGTTTGAACCCAAATATTATTCTTCGCCCGGAACCGAGAATGGTGTTATTTAATTAATCCTAGGTAATCAAAAAATAACTATAATACTCATAATTAAAATAAAACTATTTTTTTCAAGTTTAAAATGACTACAAAATATTAATAAAAAATATTTTTTGTAATTTTCGTTTTTAATAAAAAGATAAAAATATAAAGTACTATTTTTGCATTTTTCAAGTTTAAAATGACTACGAAACATTAATAAAACTATATTTTTGTTATTTTTCCATTTTGAGGTAAAAATAAAGTAAAAGAGTCAAATTTAACTAAAGTAGCTATATTAAAACTAAACTAAATATTTTACGCTAGAAATATAGAAAATCTCGGGGAGGGTCAAAAACCACGTGTTTACAGACAGCAAGAGATTGTTGTACACGGGGAGGAAAATGCTTGTAATGTGGTAGCACCTTTTGATGATACTAATGGGGATAGAGGTCCTAAAAGAAGAGAAATGTGACCGAGCCCTTGTATCTGAGCTGCCTACATATCCTTGGCTATAAAGGAATCGGGCCACGTGTAGTTCGAAAGTGAGTGAGGAAGGGGTAACCGAGGTGGAGAGCCAGTCGAGGTGTCGTTCCGTCGAGGTTCCGTCCCATCGAAGTTCTGGTCCGTCGAAGTTCCGGTCCGTGGTCCTGCTATTACATCAAAAATCAAAACATGAGAAAGACTAACTAAACCTATCAGTCACTAGTTACAAGATTCCTATCTATAAGTCTTCTGAAGCTTGATCTTGAGTATTGGTTGGTGCTTCATGCGTACTCTAAATTTGAACCTTGATACTTGCTAGTTGCAGGTGCTGCTTTTCGAATCAAGACTAGGTATACAGTGCTTGGGACCTCGGCCATGTCTTGAGCATGCCACATCTTTCATCAACTTCTGCATTTTGGATTGGCTTCATGCCTCTTTTTTTCTTTTTGTTTTTGGATTGGCTTCATGCCTCTTTTTTTCTTTTTGTTTATTGTGACTAAACTTCTGTTGATCCCCTCGGACTGTTGACTTGCATTCTGGTTGCCTTCCTTCTGATTCGTGCTGGGGATTTCCGTTACACTCTGCCGCTTTCCTTAACCAACTTCAAAAATAAATCGCCGCTCCATTCTTCAGGCGGGCTCCCTGACTTCAACTACAACTTCAAAATAAATCGCCACTCCATTCTCCAGGTGGGCTCCCTTACTTCAACTACAACTTCAAAACTAAATCGCCACTCCATTCTCCAGGCGGGCTCCCTGACTTCAACTACAACTTCAAAACTAAATCGCCACTCCATTCTCCAGGCGGGCTCCCTGACTTCAACTACAACTTCAAAACTAAATCGCCACTCCATTCTCCAGGCGGGCTCCCTGACTTCAACTACAACTTCAAAACTAAATCGCCACTCCATTCTCCAGGCGGGCTCCCTGACTTCGACTACAACTCACTAATTTCATCCTATCCATGATCACCTTCTTTTGCCTTTTGTACCGTTTTCTTCTTCCTGCATTGCCTCTTGGGCCACCTTTTCTTCTGAATTATCTTGTCTTAGAATTGCTTTCCCCCTGGGTCGTATTACTTTTCTTTCGGCTGCTGGGGATATCTTTGGAACTGTTTACTCACCTGCTGGGGATGATGCTGTTGAGGAAGTATCTTTTGTTTCCTTCACCCTTCATTTCCTTTGACTCATGCGCTTGAATTTGCGCTGGGATCTCTTGTTGTAACCCTCTGCTTTCAAGACCTGCAATGTAAAGACTGAAGACTTGCCTTTTGTTATACAGGTAGGCGCCTGCTTTTAGTAGCAACTTTTGAATTAAAAAAAATGCATTCTGGTAATAATTTATGAAATATGCAAAGGACAATGTAAAATAAAACAAACGTAAAATATCCTATTCGAGGGCGGATAGTCCCATCGTATTCTATTCGAGGGCGAATACTCCCATTGTATCCTATTCGAGGGCGAATACTCCCATTGTATCCTATTCGAGGGCGAATACTCCCATTGTATCCTATTCGAGGGCGAATACTCCCGTTGTATCCTATTCGAGGGCGAATACTCCCATTGTATCCTATTCGAGGGCGAATACTCCCATTGTATCCTATTCGAGGGCGAATACTCCCATTGTATCCTATTCGAGGGCGAATACTCCCATTGTATCCTATTCGAGGGCGAATACTCCCATCGTATCCTATTCGAGGGCGAATACTCCCATTGTATCCTATTCGAGGGCGAATACTCCCGTTGTATCCTATTCGAGGGCGAATACTCCCGTTGTATCCTATTCGAGGGCGAACACTCCCATTGTATCCTATTCGAGGGCGAACACTCCCATTGTATCCTATTCGAGGGCGAATACTCCCATTGTATCCTATTCGAGGGCGAATACTCCCATGATATCAATGTATGAAAGTGAACAAACCTGAGACGTCCTGTTCGAAGGTGGACAAACCTGAAACATCCTATTTGAAGGTGGACAAACCCGACATGTCATCTTGAATTGCCTTCCTCGTTTCTCCGAGAAAATTTTCAACAACGGCAGAAAATTTTCTGCCCCAGTATTGGTGTTCTTCCTTGTGGCATGACTTTTCGCTATCAATAGCACTTTCTTTCCCTGTTTCAAATCAAAGAAAATTTGTTAGTTCAAAACCTTGTGAGCGGTTGTGCCGCTCCTGTGTGGTGGTTTTTTCCTTTTCTCCTTTCCCTCACTCGGGGTTCCCAAAACTTGTTGGGGAATGATTTCATTTGCTGGAGATGATATTCCTGCTGGGGATGGGTTTTTCCTTTTATCCCTTCCATGTTCTGTGTTTCTCAACTTGCTGGGGGTTATTTTGTTGAAGATGGGATTTCTTTGCTTCCTTTACCACTCTGTGTTGTCCGACCACCTCGGAACTTGCTGAAGATAGCATTGCTGGGGGATACTGATCTCCTCAAAATTGGTGTTTCACTCTTCTTGAAGGCTGTTGAGGATGACACTGGTTCGAAGACGATTTCCCTTAAGACTTTCCTTCTTCCCCCAGTGGGTATTGACTTCCAGAAAATTTTCAAACTGAAAAGAAAATTTTCTGCCCCAGTTTAATAATCTTCTTTGCACCATACTTCTCTGTCGTCAATGGCATTTCCTTGCCTTGCATAATAATTGGAAAGTTGGTGGCAAGTTTTGAAGTCATTTCTCACTATGTTTTGACTAGACCGACTTTGATGGAGAATTTTGACAAAAGGAGAAAGATAAAAAGAAACAACAAATAGAAGACAAGGGAGGACTGACTCTCTAACCAGAAACAACTATAAAAACTTATCAAACGCGGATACCAACTCTACTGGTCATGACATGCACATATGGCCTATCCTCCATCGTTAATTGCCTTTCACGATTTATGTCTCGTGATTTCCATCTGATTATCACCTTTGTTCGACTTGTAATGCCCGAAGGGTTTTCACTTTCAAGCCTCTCTCATTTTTATTTTCTCTCAGCTTTCGTCGCCTTATGGTGCCTGTGAAGGTTTTCACCGGTAAGACTCTCTCATTTGTATCACTTTTAGCTGGGGATTGGGGTGTCACTGCCAAGACTCTCTCGTATTTCCTTTCTGCTGAGAATCAGAGTCTTTTCTGTTGAGAATCAGCGTGTTATATTATGATAGGACTCTATCCCTCGCTTGACGCGACATCTTTTGAAGACTGATCGGAAGGTCTTTCTTTGGACCGTAATGTGGGATTTGGATAAGGCTAGAAAGAAAGGGTATCAAAGGCTCAAAACAAAATCAATTTTGGGTTCAAAATTTACAACCTTCGGACCTAAACTTATTTACGATCAACACAATTTTTCTTTGCCCCAGTTTTTACTTGGGGACTTTTTATTACTTTATTTACACTATGACCGAGCTGTGAAGCGCCTACGTATCCTCTTTAAGGAATCAGGTCAAACGTAGTTCCCAATTCCTCTTTTTCAAATTTCTTTTTTCACACATTTTTCTTTTTCTTTTCTTTTCTTTATCTCCTTTTGTTGTTTTCTTTTCTTCCCTTTTTTCTCTTGTCTTTCAAACCTGTGTTTCTAGTCTTTGCAACTAACTCCGAAGGAGGGGTATGAAAGAAATCAAAATAAGGCTCGAAGGGTTAACGAAGGATAAAGTGTTTGGGTAGCAGAACAAAATGCCTTCGTCATTCCAATCTTCAAAACATGCCAAGTACAAACAACACATTCGGGACATCTTTTGGTTGTGCTAGGAGTGATAACCATATCGTCCATTCGCCTTTTTCATCCATCATTTTAAAGTATTGTTGGACGACACTTCCATTTCAGTATCACGAGCGAACCCCATGTCAGCATGGCCATTTTGCCCTTAAGGCTTTCTTTGTATTTTACCCGCCCCAAATTTCACGTGACTCGGGTTCCAAATAACCTCAAATCATTATTTCTTTTAAAATGCCATGATTATCTTCCAATTCCTTCATGATTAACTTTTAAGATTAGGCCACAATTATGCGTGCATGTCATGTCACTAGTGTTGACATAAAAATGACTATAAAGAAGAAAGACTTAAATCAAAGAAAAATGACTCGAAATAATAGCAAACAAGAGAGTTGTATTAGACGAACTAGAAATGAATTAATACGACAAAACAAACACAATAAACTGGGGCACACCCTTGGAACAAACCTACACAATACTAAATGAGGTATTACGACCAATAGAAAACTGGACAAAATAGAACGACAAAAAGGGTTTGAGTTATATGACAATATCCTGATTACAACCCTAAAATAATCTGGACGACAGAAATGACAACAAAATAAGCCACCAAAAACTCCATTATGGTTGACCAAGAAATGGAGAGTCTTCCCGATTACCAAGCACGATATTTTGGCCGCTAAGCTTCGCATCAATATTACCAAGGCCACTTATTTGCTTCGACATTTTCGGCTTTAGTCAATACATCCCCACAAAGCGTCCATCATGGCGTGCAGGTAAAGGACTCTATGCGATATTCTTGGTGTCACTATCTTGGATCATAATCGGGTTTTCCTGGATCTTCTGTTTCCGGTTCACCACAAACCAACCACCTCAATTCTCAACAATTCAAAATAAAATATGGTAGAAATGGAATCAGTAAGCCCTCATCAATATTTTTTGCTTACTTCTTTTTTCTTTTTTTCTTTTCTTTTTCTATTTTTTTTTCTTTTTTTTTTCTCTTTTTTTTTTCATTTTTTTTTCATTTTTTTTCATATATATACATATACAGTTGTGGTCGAATCTTATGGAGATTGCCTACGTATCATGACCCCGCATGAATCAGACCGAGCGTAGTTCTTGCAAATTAATGCAAGAAATAAAGAGATGTTTATTTGATTATTTTTTTTGAATAAAAATTGTACAAGCCGACTCCAACTACAAACTTGTGTAGGAGATTTCTACAAGAATAAGAATATTTTTGGTGTCACTTATGACTATTTCTACAAAATTGGCCACATAATGGCTTATTTGACAAAATGGCTATTTTTTGCAAAATTTATTTAAGAAAGATAAAACTTTGAATTTTTTTTTTTTTTTTTTTTTTGGTTATTTTTGCAAAAAGGGTGTGAACCTGGACTTGATTTTGCGGCTATGGCCTTGCAACATTTCCACAAGGAATATTTCAAGGCTGTGCCCGCAAATTATGAAAAATGATTCAAAGTGGCTGTTTTTTGCAAAAAATAGCCTTTCGGCGTCCTTTCGGAACATTCGGCTATTTGCAAAAACGGCATCACTTTGATTTTATTGAAAAAATTAAACACACAATTTTTTTGATTTTTTGAAAGGTGTGGTTGGACCCGATGAGGGTTGCCTACGTATCCCACCTAATGGCGAGAATCAAACCTGCGTAGTTCGGTCAAATGAAACAAACTACATCTTTAAAGGAAACAAACTATTTATTATTTTTTCACACATTTTTTTTTTAAGTTTAAAACAAAATTTTTTCCTTTTTTTTTTTTTAGTAAAAAAAACAAACTATTTTGAAATCACATATTTTTTATTTTACAACAAACGTTTTTTTTTTCTTTTTAAGTAAGTAAAAAAAAAACAAACTATTTCTGAGACTATTTTTTTTTTCATTTTCCTCAATATAAAAAAAAACGGTTAGCCTGCAAGTCTGAAGCAAATATATACATGCAACACATAGTATGCTTGATCTTTAATTACCGGGTCAACTGTCCTAGACGGACCCAACCCATGTGTTGAGTCCCTAAGTCAAATGCAACATGATGCAAATAAACGTTCCTACTAGGGATCCGGCATGAAGCTTCGTTATTCTAGGTTTAAAAACATGGGTTTATTGTTCTAGACCTGGCTTACCCGAGCGGACAACTCGAGCCGAGGAGGAGGCAGCAACCCGGGAATACAGAAGCTTCACCGGTTTTGCAACTTATCCAAACCTCGTTCTAAGGTGGGAATTAGACACTATACGGAAAAGAAGTCACACGAAGTGCACCCTTCTTCATGATTTAGAAGACTCAGAGAGGAGATTGGTTACGGCACAATTTATATGTACAGTTCAAAAATATTAAAGCGGTAAAAATATCATTTTGCATATTAATACAAACATATAATAAAATCAGATAATAAATAAGCCAAATACAACAATTATTCCAAGCTCGAATTCTTAAACCATGAACCAGTGGTTCTGGGTTTGTGTCCCCAGCAGAGTCGCCAGAGCTGTCACACCTCGCGAGGCCGCGAAAAGGCATGGTAGAGGGAGTTTTTCCAATTAAAGGACAATCGAAACTGGATTAATTTATTTATTTCAGAGTCGTCACTTGGGAGATTTATGGTGTCCCAAGTCACTAGTTGAATCCCGAATCGAGGAAAAGAATGACTCTGTTTAACAGTCCGCGAATGAGAAATCCGGATAAGGAATTCTATTAACCCGGGAGAAGGTATTAGGCATTCCCGAATTCCGTGGTTCTAGCACGGTCGCTCAACTGTCATATTCGGCTTATTTATCTGATTTTTACAATTATATACTTAATGCAAATTAATATCCCTTTACCGCTTTTATTATTATTATTATTTACGAAAGAGAATGTTGCCTAAAAATATGTTTCGAATCACGTCACATGAAATGCACCCGGATCCTCGACACATTCTTATTCAACATTTTGGGATTTGGATTTGGGCCGCATGAAATGCACGCCCCTATTTAAGAAGGTAAAATTATTAAAATACGCGCCTAGAGCGATTACTTATTTACATTTTTGAGAAGGCCAGGAAATTCGCTAAGAAACGGCACATCTCGAAATCTAAATATTTTACATATACATTTATGAGGGCCCCGCGATTTGTACAATTTTGTTAGGCGAGGCATAACTCTAATTCTAATTTAAAAGCAAACTACATTCCGCTATATTTATTTGAGAGTTAATTCAAGATTATTTAAAACATGTTGCGAGCCACGCTACATGAAATGCACTTGTGGTTCACGACACGCTTTATTTAACCTTGTTCAAAATTGGAGTCGGGTCACATGAAATGCACCCCCGATTCCTTTAATCTAATTACGTCGTTCAGTTAAAGAATAAGGAACCAATTTCCATAATGTGACAACATCGTGCTCAACTATAACCAATTCGAGTAAACATACGAGTAGCTAACTAAGTGAGCAAATTCAAGACTATGGTGAACAATTACATAAACAATGGAAGCATAACTAGTTGGCGAGCATATGAAGGATTAGTCATTTTCATTAGCTAACTTCGACATTGCATGTTCAACAAAATCATATATTTACAAAAATAGTCGGAACCATACGAAAGTAAATCAAATACGAAACGATCCAAAATATTAGCGAGAAGAACAATATCGGAAAAGAACAACACCTTTATTTCTGCATATTTTCAACGTACACAATAAGAAAACGAACCTTTTATGACGACCTCAAACTTCGACCTCTCCGGACAGAACTCGAACCAAACGGCGACCTCGACTGAAGTTATACCTCGTCGGACGACGAACAACGACGGAGGGAGCTGGTGGTTTCTTTTCGTTACCTCTTACTGTTTCGTTTTTCTCTCTGCCGTGCCTTTCGTTTTCTTTTTTCTCACCGTGCCTCTCCTTCTCTTCTTTCTCACCGTGCCTCTCCTTCTCTTCTTTCTCACCGTGCCTCTCCTTCTCTTCTTTCTCACCGTGCCTTTCTCTCTTCTTTCTTTCACGTTTTCTCCTTTCTCCAATTATGCCGTTCCAGAGAGCTCTCCTCTCTTTTTCTTCTTTTTGTTTTCTTGTTTTCCAATCTTTTGTTTTGCTCCCTCTACCACCCGATTGCCCCTCTCTTCTTCACAAGATCACCTTATATCCTTTCCCTTTTCTCTCTTCTTGTGGTAGTGTGCATGTGCATTTTTGTCCCTTAGGATATGTGTGTGCATGTGCATTTTGTCTCTTAGGCTATGTGTGTGCATGTGCATTTTCCTCCATGTCATGTGTGCATGTGTTTTGTAGTGTGTGTGCATGTGTTTTGTAGTGTGTGTGCATGTGCATTCCCCCCCCTTCACGTGAGCCCCCCCCCCCCTTAGTGTAGTGTCGGGTTATTACGGGCTATGTCCGAAAATTATAAAACCGGGTAGTTTGAACCCAAATATTATTCTTCGCCCGGAACCGAGAATGGTGTTATTTAATTAATCCTAGGTAATCAAAAAATAACTATAATACTCATAATTAAAATAAAACTATTTTTTTCAAGTTTAAAATGACTACAAAATATTAATAAAAAATATTTTTTGTAATTTTCGTTTTTAATAAAAAGATAAAAATATAAAGTACTATTTTTGCATTTTTCAAGTTTAAAATGACTACGAAACATTAATAAAACTATATTTTTGTTATTTTTCCATTTTGAGGTAAAAATAAAGTAAAAGAGTCAAATTTAACTAAAGTAGCTATATTAAAACTAAACTAAATATTTTACGCTAGAAATATAGAAAATCTCGGGGAGGGTCAAAAACCACGTGTTTACAACTATGTCCTAACTCTACGCGATCGCGACTGCTTCCCCTGCGATCGCGATGCTCTAACCTCCAGCTCTACGCGATCGCATCCCCCTCCCCGCTATCGCGGAGAGCAAATGTCTGCTGCGTTTATGACAGCAGCCAGCTTTTCTCTTTTCTTCCAAAAAATGGTCCGTTTGGACCCCCCGGATTCATCCCGAGACCCCCGGGACCCCAATGAAAACCACCAACATACTCCAAAACATGATACGAACTTGTTCCAATCATAAAAACATCATACTAAACATCAAAATCACCAATTAACCACGGATTCAAGCCTAAATTTCTTCAAAACTTTCAAAACTAACATTCAATCCAAAACCCGATCAAACGATGTCCGAATGACATGAAAATTTGCAGACATATCCAAAATCACATAACGAAGCTACAGAAATTGTCGGAATTCCATTCCGACCCCCGGATCAAAATATCACCTACCATTCGGATTTCGCCAAAATTCAACCTTAGCCAATTCAAGCCTATTTCTACACCGAGCCTCCAAATTCAATTCCGATCGCTCCCCTAAGTCACAAATCACCTCCCGGAACTAACCGAATCATCAGAATCCGATTCCGAACCCTCTAACCAAATAGTCAACTCCGGGTTGACTTTCCTTATTCAAGTTTCTTTCACAAAGGCTATATGCCTCATTTTCAATCCAATTCACTCCTAACTCACCCGATAGACTTTAATACTGTTTTAAAAGCATAATATATGAAAATGTAAGGTAACGGGGTGGAAATTCCCGTAACGACGGGCCGGGTCGTTACATTCTCCCCAACTTAAACAAACGCTCGTCCGCGAGCAGGTTAAGAAACATACCTGGAGTACTGCTTTCTATTCTCTTACAGATGGTGAGGACACGAGCTAACCGCGATGATCAGGTACCCGCGCCCCCTGTTGCTGCCGTCGGAGGCCGGGGCCGAGGTAGAGGACGAGGACGCGCCCGAGGTGCAGCCACAGCACCATCGCGCGCTGCCGCCGAGGTGCCACCGGTAGACCAGGTTGGAGCGCAGGCACCTGGTACACCGACTACAGCTGCTACTACTCCAGCACTACAGGAGACCCTGGCTCAGTTCATGAGCATGTATACCACTTTAGCCCAGGCAGGACTGCTTCCTCTTGTTGCAGCTACATCTCAGGCCGGGGGAGGGGCCCGGACTCCCGTAGCCGTTACACCGGAGCAGCGTGTGCCAGTGGGACATGTTCCAGATGTTTTGGTTATGCCTCCTGCCGCCCCAGCACAACCAGGAGGTGGACCAGCTGCCTCTGAGGACGAGCAGCGTAGATTGGAGAGGTTCAAGAAATATGACCCTCCAGTGTTTAGTGGTCTGGTTTCAGATGATGCATTGGGTTTCCTAGAGGAGTGTCATCGTATTCTTCGTACTATGGGGATTGTGGAGACCGGCGGGGTTTCCTTCACTGCTTTTCAGTTTCGCGGGGCCGCTTATGATTGGTGGCGCACGTATGAGTTGGATAGTCCAGAGGAGTCTGCTTCATTGACTTGGACGCAGTTTTCAGATCTGTTTTTGAGGGAGTTTGTTCCACCGAGCCTTAGGGATTCTTGGCGCTTGGAGTTTGAGCGGTTGCGACAGGGCTCCATGTCCGTATCGGAGTATGCCATCAGTTTCACCCGTCTGGCCAGGCATGCACCGGCCTTGGTAGCCACGGTTCGGGAGAGAGTGCGGAGATTTATTGAGGGCTTGATTCCGCCTATCCGATCCAGCATGGCCAGAGAGTTGGAGACAGATATATCTTATCAGCAGGCAGTTAGCATTGCCAGGAGGATCGAGAGTATGCTCCCCAGAGAGCGGGGAGATAGAGAGGCCAAGAGGTCTCGTGAGTCGGGCCATTTCTCTGGTGCCCGCACTTCAGCAGCCGGTCGTTTTGGCAGGGGTTATTCCGGCCGACCAGTTCACTCAGCATTGCCCGCAGCCGGTAGCACTCCAGGTCTTCCAGCACCACAGGAGCCTTATTATGCTCCCCCAGTTTCCAGTGCACCTCCTGCACGGGGTCCTTCCAGGGGTCAGACTAGTGGGGTTGAGGCCGGTCAGTCACAGCCACCGCGTCCTCTCGGAGCTTGTTTTGAGTGCGGGGATACTCGCCACCTGGTTAGGGAGTGCCCCAGGCGTAGGAGGGGAGCACCTCACCAGTCTTCGCAGCATCAGCGTGGTTCTCAGGGTCAGCAGGCTATCATTCCAGCTCCAGCTGCTATTCCACCTGCCCAGCCAGCCAGGGGCGGGGGTCAGGGTTCTAGAGGCCGCCCTTGAGAGGGGGGACATGCCAGATTCTATGCTATTCCTGATCGCGCTGCGGCTGTTGCTTCTGATTCTGTCATTACAGGTATTATTCTGGTTAGTCACAGGGAGGCATCGGTTCTATTTGACCCTGGTTCCACTTTTTCATATGTGTCTTCTTACTTTGCTTCTCATCCGGGTGTGCCTCGAGATTCTTTGAGTGCCCCCATTTATGTTTCCACTCCGGTGGGTGATTCTTTGGCTGTGGACCATGTATATCGGTCGTGTTTGGTTACCATTTGTGGTTTTGAGACTAAAGCGGATCTATTGTTGCTCGGGATGGTCGATTTTGATATTATTCTGGGCATGGACTGGTTGTCGCCCCATTCTGCTATTCTTGATTGTCACGCCAAGACCGTGATGTTGGTTATGCCAGGCATTCCACGTATTGAGTGGAGTGGTACTCTAGATCACACCCCTAGCCGTGTTATTTCTTTTCTCAGAGCTCAGCGTATGGTTGAGAAGGGGTGTGCTGCTTATCTAGCCTATGTGCGGGACGTCAGTGTTGACACTCCCTCTATTGATTCTGTTCATGTGGTACGTGACTTTGCTGATGTATTTCCAGCTGATCTTCCGGGCATGCCGCCCGACAGAGATATTGACTTTGCTATTGACTTGTTGCCGGGCACTCGGCCCATTTCTATTCCACCGTACCGTATGGCTCCTCCTGAGTTAAAGGAGTTGAAGGATCAATTACAGGAGTTATTGGGCAAGGGTTTTATTCGACCCAGTGTTTCGCCTTGGGGTGCTCCTGTATTATTTGTGAAGAAAAAGGACGGTTCTATGCGTATGTGTATTGACTATCGTCGGCTGAATAAGGTTACAGTGAAGAACCGGTATCCTTTGCCCCGTATTGATGATTTATTTGACCAGTTACAGGGCGCACATGTGTTTTCTAAGATTGATTTGCGCTCCGGGTATCACCAGCTGAAGATTCGGGAGCCAGATATCCCGAAGACTGCCTTCAGGACCCGGTATGGTCACTATGAGTTCCTCGTGATGTCTTTTGGGTCGACTAATGCCCCAGCAGCATTTATGCATTTGATGCA
Organism: Nicotiana noctiflora; assembly: GCA_032618575.1. Lineage (NCBI taxonomy): Eukaryota > Viridiplantae > Streptophyta > Magnoliopsida > Solanales > Solanaceae > Nicotiana > Nicotiana noctiflora. The sequence goes on from JASVEL010011006.1 coordinate 120,996, forward strand.
CAGTGTGTTCAGGCCTTATCTGGACTCGTTCCTGATTGTCTTCATTGATGATATTCTAGTATATTCTCGGAGCGGGAAGAGCACGAGCAATATTTGAGGATAGTGCTTCAGATTCTGAGGGAGAAGCAGCTTTATGCCAAGTTCTCTAAATGTGAATTCTGGTTGAGTTCGGTGGCATTTTTGGGCCACGTGGTATCGAGTGATGGTATTCGAGTAGATCCGAGGAAGGTGGAGGCCGTGCAGAGAGTTGGCCTAGACCCTCCTCCGCTACTGAGATTCGCAGTTTCCTTGGTTTGGCGGGCTATTACCGTCGTTTTGTAGAGGGGTTCTCTTCGATTGCAGCACCTATGACTAGATTGACCCGAAAGGGTGCCCCTTTTCAGTGGACAGACGAGTGTGAGGCGAGCTTTCAGAAGCTCAAGACAGCTTTGACTTCGGCCCCTATATTGATGTTGCCTACAGGTACGGGGTCCTATACCGTATATTGTGATGCCTCACGAGTTGGACTCGGTGCGGTATTGATGCGGGACGGTAGGGTGATTGCCTACGCGTCGAGACAGCTGAAGGTGCATGAGAAGAATTACCCTGTTCATGATTTGGAGCTAGTTGCCATTGTTCACGCCTTGAAAATTTGGCGTCATTATTTATATGGGGTTCCTTCGGAGATCTACACTGATCACCGGAGCTTGCAACACTTGCTTAAGCAGAAGGACCTGAATATGCGTCAGAGGAGATGGTTGGAACTACTGAAGGACTATGATATTACTATTCTCTATCATCCGGGCAAGGCTAATGTGGTTGCTGATGCCTTGAGTCGTCGGGCAGAGAGTTTGGGGAGTTTGGCATATCTACCAGCTTCGGAGAGGCCTATGGCGATGGATGTTCAGGCTTTGGCCAGGCAGTTGGTTAGACTGGATCTTTCGGAGCCCGGCCGGGTTCTAGCTTGTGTGGTTTCTCGGTCTTCTCTATTTGACCGCATCGGGGAGCGTCAGTTCGACGACCCTCATTTGCTTGTCCTTCAGGATAGAGTTCGGCGTGGTGATGCTCGGGATGTTACCATCGGAGATGATGGAGTTATGAGGATGCAGGGGCGCATCTGTGTGCCCAATGTAGATGATCTTCGAGAGCTGATTCTAGGAGAGGCCCATAGCTCGCGGTATTCCATCCATCCGGGAGCCGCGAAGATGTATCAGGGACTTGAAACAGCATTACTGGTGGAGGCGGATGAAGAGGGATATAGTTGATTATGTTTCCGGATGCCTCAACTGCCAGCAGGTGAAGTATGAGCATCAGCGTCCGGGTGGATTGATGCAGCGAATTGAGATTCCCGAATGGAAATGGGAGCGCATTACCATGGACTTTGTATCTGGACTTCCACGGACGGTTAGGAAGTTTGATTCCATTTGGGTTATTGTGGATCGGCTGACCAAGTCCGCCCATTTTATACCGGTGAGCACTACCTATTCATCGGAGCGACTGGCGGAGATCTATATCAGGGAGATAGTTCGGCTGCATGGTATTCCAGTTTCCATCATTTCAGATAGAGGCACTCGGTTCACTTCACGGTTTTGGAGAGTTGTACAGTAGGAGTTGGGTACTCGGGTGGAGCTGAGCACAGCGTTTCATCCCCAGACTGATTGTCAGTCCGAAGCGCACTATTCAGATTTTGGAGGATATGCTCCGTGCGTGCGTGATTGAGTTTGGAGGTTCATGGGATCACTTCTCGCCACTGGCGGAGTTTGCTTATAACAACAGCTACCAGTCTAGTATTCAGATGGCACCGTACGAGGCCCTATATGGTAGGAGGTGCAGGTCTCCCGTGGGTTGGTTTGAGCCGGGCGAGGCCAGGTTGCTAGGTACTGATATGGTTCGGGATGCTATGGACAAGGTCAAGGTGATTCAGGACAGACTTCGTGCAGCCCAGTCTAGACAGAAGAGTTATGCGGACAAGAAGGTTCGCGATGTGGCTTTTATGGTTGGTGAGCGGGTTCTGCTTTGAGTCTCGCCCATGAAGGGCGTTATGAGGTTTGGGAAGAAAGGGAAGCTGAGTCCTAGATTTATTGGCCCTTTTGAGATTTTGAGGCGTGTTGGGGAGGTTGCTTATGAGTTGGCCTTACCTCCCGGCCTAGCCGGAGTTCACCCCGTATTTCATGTCTCCATGCTCCGGAGATACCATGGTGACCCGTCGCACGTGTTGGATTTCACATCCGTTCAGCTAGACAAGGATCTGTCTTATGTTGAGGAGCCAGTAGCCATTCTAGACAGGCAAGTCAGAAAGCTAAGGTCAAAGAACATCGCTTCGGTAAAGGTTCAGTGGCGGGGCCGGCCGGTCGAGGAGGCGACTTGGGAGACCGAGCAGGATATGCGCAGCCAGTACCCTCATCTTTTCACTACTCCGGGTATGTTTTCTATGCTCGTTCGAGGACGAACGAATCTTTAAGTGTGGGAAGATGTAACGACCCGACCGGTCGTTTTAGAAAATTACGCCCCAATCCCTAATTTAACTGTTCCCCTAAGTTCATTTCTGCTATTGTGGGTTGCCGGGAGAGTCGGTTCCGAAAATTTGAGCATTTTGGGATACTTAGTCCCTAAATAAGAGCTTTGAAACTAGAAAACGGTCCGTAGCCGGAACAGTGTTAAGACGATCTCCGGAACGGAAATCCGATGGTTCCATTAGCTCCGTTAGGTGATTTCGGGGTTGAGAGCGCGTTCGGAATGTATTTTGGAGGTCCGTAGCTCAATTAGGCTTGAAATGCCGAAGGTTGAAATTTTGGCGAATCCGAACGATAGGTGAGATTTTGATCCGGGGGTCGGAATGGAATTCCGACAATTTCTATAGCTTCGTTATGTGATTTTGGATATGTCCGCAAATTTTCAGGTCATTCGGAAGTCGTTTGGTCGGGTTTTAGATCGAATGTGTAATTCGGAGAGTTTTAAGAAATTTAGGCTTGAATTCGATGTGAATTATGGGTTTTGATGTTGTTAGACGTGTTTTGAGGATTGGAACAAGTTCGAATAAGGTATTAGGATGTGTTGGTGTGTTTGGATAAGATCCGGGGGCCTCGGGGTGGTTTCGGATGGTTAAACGGGAGAAAATCATGGAAATTGCAGGTTTAGGAATTCTGCCTCTGTTGTTTTCGCCCCTGCGGAAATGGAACCGCAGAGGCGAGTCCGCTGAAGCGGAAATTGGAGCGCGGAAGCGGACTGGAGCGCAGGGGCGGTCCTTGTCCGCATGAGCGGCCTCGCAGGTGCGAGGATGGGGACCGCAGAAGCGGTCAGGAGACGAGTGGGGAATCTCGCAGAAACGGACAAGCCTCCGCTTAGGCGAGTCCGCAGAAGTGGACTTTTGTTCGTAGGAGCGGAGAGTTCCGCAGGAGCGGACCTTTGTCCGTAGGAGCGGCCTCGCGGAAGCGGAATGGGCCAGCCAGGCCTGGGCTTCGCAGAAGCGACAAAATGTCGCGGAAGCGGATCCGCAGAAGCGGAATTTCGTCCGCAGAAGCGGAAATCGCAGAGAGTTAATTATATCGGAAGTTAGAAATTTCAGAAACATTTCCAAACTTTGAGGGCTCGGCTTAAGGGGCGATTTGGGCGATTTTGAAGGGAGATTCAAGGGGTTTCTTCAGGTAATCAATTATGGACTCCAATTATGATTGTTGTTGATAATATTATGCAAGTTTTTCATGAAAATGGAGGAATTTGGGGTAATTAATGGGGGTTTTCACCCTAGACCAAAACCTTTAGAAAATCAAGGTTTTGAATGGCCAAATGGAGTCCGAATTTGGTAAAATTTATATGCTTAGACTCGTATTGAGACAAGGGTTCCGAATATACAACTTTCGTGATTTTTCGATAAGCGTACCGAAAGTCGGGTTTTGGCAACTTGTGGATTTTGGTGAATTTTGAGTTATTTTGATTGGGTAATGCCCAATTGGCCTATTTTGATGTGATTCTATTGATTTTATCAGATACTACACTTGTGGAGGCTGACATTCGCGGCAAGAGGGTTATTTCTTAGCGGTTTTGTACCGGAATTGAGGTAAGTGGCTTGTCTAACCTCGTGTGGGGGAACTTTCACCCCTAGGATATTATGTGATAGTTTAAATGCCTTGTATGCGAGGTGACGGGCGTGTACATGCGCTGGTTGTTGTAACACACACTTTACTTGAATCGTCCGATTAGTGATATTCCTGCTCTTAGCTGATAAAAGCGTTACCGTTACCCGGTATTAGTTAGAAAAGCATGATTAGCTAGGATTCAACATGTTTAATTGCCTAGTTGATTTACTTGAACTTCTTGATAAATTGTGGGCACTAGTTTCGGTGAAGTTGTAATTTAACATATTATATTCTCTCTGTGTGTTTTCTTTATTTGATGTGTTGGTGGACTGCGGGTTCAATTCCCGGAGATCCCAGGGCTGTGGGTTCGATTCCCGGAGACCCGGAGTGATATTGTTTGTGGACTGCGGGTTCGATTCCCGGAGATCCTGAGTTATTGAGATATGGACTGCGGGTTAGATTATTAAAATGAGGACTACGGGTTCGATTCCCGAGATCCTGACTTATGGGTAGGGACTGCAGGTTCGATTCCCGGAGATCCTGAGTTATTGAGATATTATTGAGACATGGGGCTGCGGGTTCGATTCCCGGAGACCCAGAGGTACTGAGAATGGGACTGTGGGTTCAATTCCCACAGATCCTGGATTCGTTTATTTGAGTTGGTTATTTGTTGTTAGCTTGATTGTAGAAAGTTGCAGTAAACATCGTAATGTTGTTATTTCGGAAATTATTATCATATAAACTGTTTATTTTGTTTTCATCATTATATTATTGTCTCTCGGTAGGTCCCTGACCTTCCTCGTCACTACTCCATCGAGGTTAGGCTTGGCACTTACCGAGTACCGTCGTGGTGTACTCATACTACTCTTCTGCACACTTTTGTTGTGCAGATCCAGGTACATCAGAGCAGGCTCGTACTAGGTGATTCTGCAGCTTTCTGGGAGACTTCGAGGTATGATCCGCTACGTCCGCGGATCCGGAGGCTTCCCTTCTATTCTAGTATTACTAGTTGACATTTTTCTTCATTTCGTTGTTAGATACTCTTTACACATAGAGCCACAGTTGTATTTCTCTTTTAGTCTGTGTTACCGTGGGGTTCCGGATCTTGGTAGTGTTTTATTTATTGTGTGACGGATGTATGTGCCAAGCGGCATGGATTACATATCTTTTATGTTATTTTCCGCTGTTTCTTATTTAAGTATTTATAACTTATAGATTCCGCAACGTGTTAGGCTTACCTAGTCGTGGGGACTGGGTGCCATCACGACATGTTCACAATTGGTGAACTAGGGTCGTGACACTTAGAGAACTAAGGCTACTTAGTTATTTGTCACGACCCCAAAACCTAGTCGTGATGGCGCTCAGCATATTGCTAGGCCAGCCTGACCAATCTCACACAACAGCGAGCTATCAACTCTCAATTTGCTTCAAAAGAAATATTTAATAGTAAAAAAAATACGGTACTTTAGCATGAATTGCAAAATAACACAGCACAATACAATATCTCCCACAGATCTGGAGTCATAAGCCATGAGCCTCTACCAAAAATATAACAATAATACTGAGAACAACTGAATCCGACAAAATGCGGAAAAGTCTAAAATAACTGAAGATAGAGAGGAATGTCAGGTCCTGCGGACGCTAGCAGCTACCTCGACAGTCTAGAATAATCACTGTATCAGCTGGGGAATCAGCCCTGCTGCGATGTACCTGGATTAGCACACAAGGTGCAGGGAGTATACTTCCAACTCAGTGGTAATAAGTACGGATAAAGACAGCGAAGATAAGAATACCCAATATTGCACTAAGCAAGGCTATACATATAATAATCTCTTTTACCATTTTCAACGGTAATAGTCTAGAAATCAGCAATATTAGCTAAACAGCACAACATGTATATCTAAATGCAATGCAGATGCATGAACATGACCGCTACGGCGCATAGCTCGATCCATTTGGGTACCCGCGCTCACTGTGGGAGGGGGGGTCAGACTCTGGAGGGGCTCCTACAGCCCAAGCGCAATATCAATGATATGTTGTGACGCACAGTCCGATCCACTATTAGTCCAGCTACATGCAATGCAAGCCTCACAGGCACAAAATATGATTTGAAATCCCTTTTTATCAATAACAGTAGAAAATAGTGTTTCAGAAATACCAGAGTTTGGAAAACCATTTTAGACAGTGTTTTATCTCAAGACTGATATCAATATAACATGCTATAATCATAGAAATAATGATAACGATCCTCGTAGGGTCCAAATAACTGGCACACAGCCCAAAGATATCCACAACCATCCAAGTAGGAGGTTTACCGGCTCAATTATAGCCATAAACACAGTATAATATTACATAGTCGGACTAAGCCATATTCCCCAATCACAATCGACCCCGCACTCACAGTAGAGTACGTGGCTTGCCTTAATACAGCGTCACATAGTGATATACCGGGGTTTTGAACCCTCAGGTCATCATTCATATCCATTATTTACCTCGACTCAGCTCGAAAACTAGCCCGCAATGCCCTTTCCACGAGAATCGGCCTCTATGGGTGCAGAATCTGATCAAAACCATTAGGAATACATCAAAATAGGCTAAAGGAACATAACCCAATCGAAATAACTCGAATTACACCCAAAAACACGAAGTCGCCAAAATCCGACCTCCCGGGCCCGCTTATCAAAAAATTACAAAAGTCACATTTTCAGAATCCTTATCTCGCTACGAGTCCATACATATAAAGTTTATCAAAATTGGACTCCATTTGCCTATTCAAATCATTGATTTTCTATAATCTAGGCTTAGAGCAAAAATCCTCCATTGATACACCTTTAATCCTCCAATTTTCAGTGATATATATGAAGATTCTAGGAAAAAATCATGTAATTAGACCATAAAACTTACCTCCAATAGAGGTATAGGTGAAAACCTCTTAATCCCACGTTCCCTAGCTTCAAAACTTGCCCAACAATGGTGAAATAATGAAAACCCTTGCGGATGAAATGTTACTTAACAGGTCCGTCCGTCACTGAATTTCCTCTATGCGATCGCGACCTCTCACCTGCGATCGATCGTAATGCACAAACAACTGAAACTACACAATCGTATCCTTCAGCCTGCGATCGCATATAACAATTTTTACTACCCCCACACCCCCCCCCAAAAAAACTTACGCGATCACGATACCTTGTCTGCGATCACAAATAACAACCTAGACCAACTACGCGATCGCATACTCGTCTCTGCGATCGCAGAGAACAAAATGAAGCTTTCCAAAAATCCTTCTACGCGATCGCAGGAGACCCCTTGCAATCGTAGAGAACAAAAATCCTGCAATTTTATGACAGCAATCCAACTGTGATTTTTAACTCAAAATGGTCCATTTGACCCCCGGAATCACCCCCGAGGCCCCGGATCTCAACCAAAACCACCAACCTACTCCAAATCACGATAAGAACTTGTTCCAACCATAAAAACACATCATCAAACACAAAAATCATCAACTCATGGCAGATTCAAGCCTAAGTTTCAACCAAAACTTTCGAAACCTACATTCTATCAAAAACCCGACCAAATAATGTTTGAATGACATGAAAATTTGTAGACATATCCAAAATCACCTAACGAAGCTACTGTAACTGTTGGAATTCCATTCTGACTCCCGGATAAAAATCTCACCTCGCGACCGAATTTCGCCAAAATTCCAACTTAGCCAATTCAAGCCTATTTCTACACCGGACCTCCAAATTCAATTCCGATCGCTCCCCTAAGTCACAAATCACCTCCCAAAGCTAACTGAATCATCAGAATTCGATTCTGAGCCCTCTAACCACATAGTCAACTTCATGTTGACTTTTCAAAAGCAAGTTTCACTCAAAAAGGCTATATGCCTTATTTTCAACCAGAATCGATCCAAATTTACCCGATAGACTCTAACACAAATATAGAAACATGAAACACATAAATGAGGGGATAACGGGGTGGCAACTCTCATGATGACGGTCCAAGACGTCACATTCTCCCCAACTTAAGCAAAAGCTCGTCCTCGAGCGGGTCAAGAAACATACGTGGAGACTCAAATAAATGAGGATATCTGCTCCGTATCTCCTACTCGATCTACCAAGTGGCCTCCTCCATGAGCCGACCTCTCCACTGAACCTTCACCGATGCAATATCCTTGGACCTCAATCTCCTCACCTGACGACCCAATATAGTTATAGGCTCCACATCATATGTCAAGTCATCATCAAGCTGAATAGTACTGAAATCCAACACATGCGATGGGTCGCCAACATACTTTCGGAGCATAGATACATAAAACACTGGATGAACCCCCGATAGACTGGGTGGAAAAGCAAGCATATAGGCCACCTCTCCGATCCTCCTGAGAATCTCAAAAAGGCCAATAAATCTCGAACTGAGCTTTCCTTTCTTTCCAAATCTCATGACGCCTTTCATAGGCAAAACCTTCAGTAAGACCTTCTCACCCACAGAATAAGACACATCCCGAACCTTCCGGTCCGCATAAATCTTCTGGCGTGACTGAGCTGTGCGAAGTCTCTCCTGAATCACCTTCACCTTGTCCAAAGCATCCTGGACTAACTCTGTCCCCAACAACCTAGCCTCATTGGGCTCAAACCAACCAACTGGAGATCTACACTCTCTCCCATATAAAGCCTCATATGGCACTATCTGAATACTAGATTAGTAGCTGTTGTTATAAGCAAACTCCGCGAGAGGCAAATAATCAGCCCATGAACCACCAAAGTCAATAACACAAGCGTGCAACATATCCTCCAAGATCTGAATGGTACGCTCGGACTGTCCGTTCGTCTTAGGATGAAATGCAGTATTCAACTAAACCTGTAAGCCCAACTCACGCTGAAATGTCCTCCAGAACTGCGAAGTAAACTGAGTATCTCTGTCTGAAATGATAGAAACTGGAACTCCATGCAATCTCATAATCTCACGAATGAATATCTCTGCTAACTGCTCCGATGAGTTTGTAGACACACAAGAATGAAGTGAGTTGATTTGGTTAGCCTATCCACAATCACCCAAACTGAACTTCCTTGTTATCCAAGGGAGTCCACTAACAAAGTCTATAGTGATCCTTTCCCACTTCCACTCGGGAATATCAATGCGCTAAAACAAGCCACTGGGCCTCTGATGCCCGTACTTGACCTGATGACAGTTGAGGCACCGTGCTACATGACCCACAATATACATCTTCATCTTTCTCCACCAATAATGTTGTTTCAAGTCCTGGAACATCTTCACGGCACCTAGATGGATAGAATACCGCGAGCTATGGGCCTCCTCCAATATCAACTCACGAAGGCCATCAATATTGGGCACGCATATCCGGCCCTACATCCTCAACACACCATCACTATCAATAGTGACATCTCTAGCATCATCATGCTGAACTCTGTCCTTAAGGACAAGCAAGTGTGGATTCATCATATTGGCGCTCACGAATGCGATCATATAAGGAAGACCAAGAAATAACGCAAGCCAACACCCAGTTGGGCTTTGAAATATCCAACCTCACTAGCCGATTGGCCAACGCATGAACATCATATGAAAATAGTCTCTCCCCAACTGGAATATACGCCAAGCTGCCCATACTAACTGCCTTTCGGCTCAAAGCATCGGCCACCACATTGGCCTTCCCCGGATGATATAGAATAGTAATGTCATAATCCTCGAGCAACTCAAGCCATCTCCGCTGTCTCAAATTAAGATCCTTCTATTTGAACAAGTGTTGGAGACTACGATGGTCGGTATACACCTCACAGAACATGCCGTACAAATAATGCCTCCAAATCTTCAGGGCATGAACTACGGCAGCTAACTCCAAATCATGAACATGGTAGTTCTTCTCATGAGGCTTCATCTGACGAGAAGTGTAAGCAATAACTCTACCCTTCTACATCAATATACAACCTATCCCCACTCTCGAGGCATCACAATATACGGTATATGAACCTAAAGCTGATGGCAAAACTAACACTAGAGCTGTGGTCAAAGCTGTCTTGAGCTTCTGAAAGCTCTCCTCGCACTCATCCGACCACACGAATGGTGCACCCTTTTGTGTCAACCTGGTCAAAGAAGAAGCAATAGATGAAAATCCCTAAACAAACCGGCAATAATACCCCGCCAAACCAAGGAAACTCTGGATCTCTGTAGCTGAGGACGGTCTAGGCCAACTCTGCACCACCTCTATCTTCTTCAGGTAACCCTGAATACCATCACAAGACACCACCTGCTGGAACCTTCAGATCCCGATTCCGATGTCGTTTACTCAAAATTCTAATCTTAGCTCATTCTTTCAACTTTAAGCTTCCGAAATGAGAATTCTCTTCCCAAACCAACTCTGGATTTTCTCGAAATCTAATTCCGACCACGCGTACAAGTCATAATACTTGAAATAAAGTTGTTCATAGACTCCGACTGCTGAACGGAGCACTAGAGCTCAAAACGACCGATCGGTTCATTACATAATACTTCAAAATTTTCTAATAACTTCAGCACTAACTTGAACCCATAAGAACCAGAAGACAACGAGCCAACATCATGTTTAATATCACCAATATTCTAGCCATCATTATAATAATAAAGTAAATAGAAAGGAAAGAGGTTAGACCTTAGATGATCAAACTTCTTCCATTAAATTTTTTTCCAAATGTACAAAAGAAGGCCAACGAACAAAGGTTGACCAAAAAATTCGAAACAATAGCGAAAAGCAACTCGAAACCCCAATGGGAACTGCGAATCAAACCACGAATGACCCTAGAACCCAAAAAACCTCAACTTAAACTTGGATTCTTTCTTGAAACTCGAAATACCTTGACGTTTGTGTTTCAGTGCGGTATCTCCAGGCTGAATACCTTTGTTGATCTCAACTGCTCCAGTTTCATTCAATGGTGCATCATTGTCTAGGAGCATTGGATTATTCCGCGGAAAGATTTTCTCGACTCTATCTTCATGGAATACAGCATCATGAGAGAGTTTTTGAGTTGTATCAATTGAAGCACCACTATTTATAACTTTCACAAAAGAGGGATCAATGACCTTATATATATGTGTGTATGTGTGTATACAATAATCCAGTATGATCTCACAAGTGGGGTGTGGGAAGGGTAATATGTACGCAGACCTTACCCCTACCCCGAGTGGTAGAGAGGTTGTTTCCATGAGATCCTCGGCTTAAGACAACAACAAAAGATGATACATTAGTAATATCCATAAACTCATACTAAACTAATATAGAAATATATAACAATACAATAACTAAATAACAATAATATAGGAAATAAAGGAAATGTGAAAAGGATGGAAGGTATACTAATATCCGATAGATATATCCATGTATCAGTAGCTGATTAGTAGCATCCTAATATTAACTCCTAACTGGCTAGTCTCACTCTAGTGCACTGTAGAAATATCCCCAACTTCCCCTAACCTACAACTTTAATACTCGATCTCCACAAATCTCTGTCAAAGGCCATGTCCTCAATAATCCTAAGATGATACATGTCCTGCCTAATCACCTCTCCCCAATACTTCTTAGGTCTTCCTCTACCTCTCTTCGTGCCCACCACAGCCAATCGCTCACACCTTCTCACTGGTGCATCAGTGTTCCTCCTCTGAATGTGCCCGAACCATCTGAGTCTTGCTTGCCGCATCTTGTCTTCCATGGGGGCCACGCCCACTATCTCTCGAATATCTCCATTTCTAATCTTATTCATCCTTGTATGCCCCACATCCACCTCAACATCCCTATCCCCGTTACTTTCATCTTCTGGATGTGTGTATTCTTAACCGCCCACCACTCGGACCCATACAACATGCCAGGACTAACCACTGCTCTATAAAACTTACCTTTTAGTAACAGTGAAACTTTCTTGTCACACAGGACTCCCATTGATAACCTCCACCTCATCCACCCCACCCCTATCTAGTGTATGACATAATCGTCAATCTCCCCGCTCCCCTGAATAACTGACCCAAGGTACTTGAAATTATCCCTCTTAGGGATGACTTGGGATTCAAGCCTCACTTTCACTCCCGCTTCCGTCGGCTCGGCCCCAAATTTGCACTCCAGGCATTCTGTCTTCGTCATGCTCAACCTGAAACCTTTAAACTCAAGGTCATGTCTCCAAACCGCTAGCCTCTCATGAATGTCACATCGTGTCTCATCAATTAGGACTATGTCATCAGCAAATAGCATGCACCATGGCACATCCCCTTGATTATGATGCATTATGGCATCCATCACCAAGGCAAATAGGAAAGGGCTGAAAGCAGAACCTTGGTGCAACCCCGTAACAACCGGAAAGTGCTCGGAGTCGCCTCCTACTGTACTAACCCGAGTCTTAGCTCCATCATACATGTCTTTAGTTACCTTAATATAGGCTACCAGGACCCTTTTAACTTCTAAGCAGCTCCATAAGACCTCCCTAGGAACCCTGTCGTACGTATGTTAGTGGAATAAACTAATATATATATATATATATATATATATATATATATATATATATATATATATATATATATATATATATAGAGAGAGAGAGAGAGAGAGAGAGAGAGAGTATTTATACATGTAGTGACAACTTCATACGTCTCTACACCTAAAATTTCTTGGTAAATAGTTATTGCTTCGCAAATAGATTACCTTAGCCATATCACTCGGTTGTCTGTTCTTTAGTACTAATAAGTTCATGATCTCTATCCGCACACACATTGCCTCGTGCAATATGACTACCCAAAGCATAAGTCGGTACATGTTATTTAGTACTAACAACTTCATTATCTGGACCTTTCTTGCTCCTTACATTCTCGATTGATAACTTCATCATATCCATCAACTTTGCTCAGCCTATCCACACTAGAACATTCAACTTCAACTTGTTGTTCAACATGTTGAACTTCTTCGAATACTTGAACGTCATTGTCACGACCCAATTCCGGTCGTGATGGCGCCCAACCCTAAAGCTAGGCAAGTCAGACCAACAACTATTTCTAATTAGAAAACCAGTCCCAGAAGGACCAACTCAAGAAGAATATATGTGTCAATAGATACTCCAATAATAATAATATGAATAAAGGAGAAGTGTGAATAACGAAATAACATTCCCAAAAGATCTGGGGTCACGAGTCTAGAGCCTCTAAACAAAACTGAATAGTCATAGAAATACTGAATGAAATACTCAAGTCTGAAACATATAGTAATAACTGAATGGAAAGAGAAGCTAGGTTCTGCGAACGCCGGAAGCTACCTCGGCAACTCGAAATAACTCTGATATAAGCTGGAGTGCTCGTCTAACCCTCATGTGTACTTGCATCTGCACACAAAGGTGCAGGGAGTAGGGGTGACTACTAAGTACTCACTGAGTAAAAAGTTTATGAAATCCACAAAATACCACAAAGCAACGCTAAACTACATTCTGGTCCTTCCACGAACTAACAACAATAGTAAATCACAACTAGCACAGATAATCTACAGATAAAATGCAATGCAATGCACATGACCGCTACGGCGTGTAGCCCGATCCGTTTAACGTCGACGGCGCTCACTAGGGGTGTGAACATACTCCGGAGGGGCTCCTTCAACCCAAGCGCAATATTCATATCATCTGCTGCGGCGTGCAAGCCCGATCCTTATACCATCTGTTGCGGCGTGCAGCCCGATCCATCCTCAGTCCACAACATGCATATGAGTCACACAACAGTTCAAATTATTTATTTCCAGGTTTCAGTTCATTAATGATGAAAATACTTAAATTTTATTTAATTTTTCAAGAACAGGTGACTTAGCATTTTATAATAGTGATTTCAAACCAGGACTGAGATCAGTGATCAAGCAAACCAAGTTATCACATATATGTCTATCCCCTAGGGATACTACAGGTCAGCACAAGGCCCCAAACATGGCTTACAGCCCACAAATATATCTAACAAAGTATGTGTTTCAACCGCATATAACATATTATTCATATCCGGGATGGACCAAGTCTCAATCCTCAGTCATAATCAATTCCGCACCTACCATGGGGTGCGATCCACGCCCTAATAGCATCACAATGTGCTAATCCGGGGTTTCGAACCCTCAGGCTACCATATACACTAACTACTCACCTCTAGCCGGCCGTGGACTCGTCCGTGATACCTTTTCCCTTCAAATTTGCTGCCTCGTGCATCCAATCTAGTCAAAACCAGAATAATAATATAAATATGGGTCAAAGAAACATAACCGAATAAAAATTACTCGAAAAATGCAATAATTCACGAAGTTGGTAAAACCCGAGCCCCAGGCCCACTTCTCAAAAAATTCTGAAAATCATACCATCGGATTCCTCGTCTTTCCACGAGTCCGTGTATATAAAATTTATCGAGATCGGAGTTCGAATGGCCTTTCAAAACCCAAAAATCCGTTTTCAGGATTTAGGCCCTAGTTCTTCACAAATTCTACCAAATTTCAGGAATTTTGGTGTTTATTCTAGCATAAAATCATATTTTTGAGTTAAGAAACTTACCTCCAGCGATTACCCATTGATTTCTCTCTTAAAAATCACCTCAGAAGCTTCTTCCCGTTCCAAAATTGGAAGAAAACTCGACCTGCTTATAATAGGTATATTTTGCAAGCGTTTTACTTCTCCCAATGGATTCCTTGTAAAATTATAATGAATTTAGGCTTTTGAATCACTCAATTTGACCTTATAATGAAGGAGATATGTAGGTTTTAAGATTTACAAATAGTGCAGGTTTTTAATACGCCATCAGGGGCAATTTCGTCACTAACCTGAAAATCTGGGCAACCTTAGTAAAATGACCATAAAATCCTCATACGATATCCAAATTCGATGATTCTTTTTGTACAGGTATGTAATTACGATACGGATCTAATGCTTCATTCAAAACGGTAATCGGAGCTCATTTTTTCAAGATGATATAATTTATGTTTGAAGAAACGATGTTGAAGCATAAGAAAACGAGCACAACGCAACCCAAACATATCTGAAACTCACCCGAGATCCTCGGGACTGCATATGAACATATTAGCATGTCACATATGATCATTCAAACTTATTTTCACCCTCAAAACACCCAAACTAACATCAAAACACCAAATTTACATCGGATTCAAGCCTAAGTTCTTCTAAAACTTCCGAAACTTGCATTTGATCTAAAGCCCGACCTAAACACCTCCGAATGACTTGAAACTTTGCTAGCATATACAAAATCACCTAATGGAGCTACTAAAACTCTCAAAATTCCATTCCGACCCTCGGATGAAAATCTCACCTACCATCCGGAATTCGCCAAAATCCAACCTTAGCCAATTCAAGCCTAATTCTACACCGGACCTCCAAATTCAATTCCGGATTGCTCTCCTAAGTCATAAATCATCCCCCGAAACTAGTCGAATCATCGGAATTCCATTTCGAGCTATCTAACTCATCGATCAACATCCGGTTGACTTTTCCAAACTAACCTTCCCAAAAAGAGGTTTCTTGCCTCATTTCTGACTAGATTCCATCCAATATACTTCTAACTCTCCAAACACACATATTAAACATATTAAAGTACAAAATGGAGAAAACGGGGCGGTAACTCCCATAACGACGAGTCGGGTCGTTACAGTCATCTTTTAGAGCTCTTTCCTCACCCGTTATATTTTCATCAGCAACTTTATGCAGTGAATCATGAGTAGTAGGGTTGTGCATAATTTAGTACATACCGAATTACCGCACCGAAATAAAAAATTTTATTATTTGGTATAAGCATTTGATATGTTATTTTGTTTAAGGTTTTTAAAAAATTGATATTAGATATGGTATTTGATATTTTAAAATAAAATATCGAAATACCAACATCGTACCGAAATATATATTATATTACACAAAACACATTATCAGTTATAAAATAAATAGAAAAAATCTAAAATTTTACTTTCCTTTATTCTCTAAGTTCGTCAATTAACTCTAAACATGTAACAAGACATTTCTAATGATCATATATTCTTTTATGTACAATCTTCTCTATTTTGGTCGATATTTGCTACTTTTGGACAAATATTTTGTCAAAAAATATTTTCAGTTTTGAATTTCTGAGTACTTTAATTAAGAATATTAGAGTCTATAGCTATATGCACAAATTAGTATTCAAAACGAATAAACTAAAGTTACCGAACTGAATAAACTAAAACTGAAAGGACAAAAAGCAAATCATGCCAAATTGAATTAGGTACGGTATTTGTATAGAATTTTAAGAAACCGAATACCAAAAATACCGAACCGAAATATCTTAATATCGTACCGACTATGAGCACGTGATTTTTTGCCCTATATGAGAATTACTCCCAAAAATTCAAAATAAAAGAGTTTTGTGTTGTTTGCAATATTTGTGAATTTTTTGTTATTTTTCTTGAATTGTTTGCATTTATCTGTGCATATTTATTTGTTTAAATAAATAAAAAATATGAAAATATGTTGCATTTGTATATAAAATTCAAATTTATACTTAGGAATAATTAAGTTTATTTATAAAATCACAAAAATATGTATGTTTGCATTTTTAGCATTTAATATCCAATTTGTGCGGTTTTATTTTAATTGACGTCTAATTTTGTGTGATAATTATTATTATGAGTTAATTAGTGTTTTTAAGATAATTTCGGGTTTTTATAATTTACTCTTAACATTTTCTTTCATAATAAATAAAAATAAAAATTTAAAAAATAGAGAAGATAAATCCGGAATTGGGCCTCTTCTTAAATTTTAAACTTAGGCCCAAACCTATTCTACCCAACCCAAAACCACATAACCCTAACCCAAACTCATGACCCATGACCCAAACCCATAACTCATCTACTAAACTACCATACACTATTCAAACAAAACCTAAACCTAAAACACACATATCACAAAAGCCTTCACCCTAACTACCCTTCATTCTCTTCCTCTCCTTCTTCACCTCCCACACCATGGCTGCCCCACCCTCCAGCCCTTCATCTCCTCATTGCCGGACCACCAGTAGCCGTCGCCCTTCACGCCAAACGATCCACCATCTTCAACCTCAAAACCTCGACCACCAACTGCTCACCATCACAAAGATCAAGTTTATTCAAGTCTATTAAATAACAAAGATATAGTGTGGTTTTTCTTAATTATCTTCTTTACGTTTAACATCTTGATAAGGTAAAGAAATGGCACAACACGGTACAAGCCAAAACCAAATGCAGCTAGTTGATGAACATGGCAATCTTGTTCATGAAATGGGGGCCACTGGTGCTCAAGGAACTGCTATGGGGTTCGCCCCTGCTGCTACAGGTACTGATGCCATCAACAAAGACCATGAACATCACCATGAAGAGCAGCAACAGCTTCGTCGTTCTGGTAGCTCTAGTTCTAGCTCTATGCCTTAATTCATGTTCGAGACTATGTATATTCCGTCCCTTTCCCTAAATACATCCTTGAACCTCGAAAAAAATCACTCCCATGAAGCATTATTCTCTGAATCTACTATGGCATATGCGAGTGGTAGTACACTACCTAATAAATTAAATCATATAATCATATGTGAGTGTGTGTGTGTATATATATATATATATATATATATATATATATATATATATATATATATATATATATATATATATATATATATATATATATATATATATATATATATATATATATA
Source organism: Nicotiana noctiflora (assembly GCA_032618575.1). Classification (NCBI taxonomy): domain Eukaryota; kingdom Viridiplantae; phylum Streptophyta; class Magnoliopsida; order Solanales; family Solanaceae; genus Nicotiana; species Nicotiana noctiflora. The sequence continues at coordinate 138,761 of JASVEL010011006.1, forward strand.
TATATATATATATATATATATATATATATATATATATATATTATATGGGGCTATAAGTGTTATATACATATAAGTTATATATTTCGGGTAGTATATAAGTGTATATATATATATATTTTGTATATTTTCGGATTTAGATAGTATATGGTTGATTTTGTTTCTTACTTGTTGTTCATCATGTTCTTGATTATTTCTTCATTTTTCATACTTTAATCATGTGTTTTGTTAAGTTGTTAATATAGAAATGTTATAGTTCAATCATTTTTGCATCCTAAATCTTGGTTGTGATATTGGTAGATTTAATTTAAATTTTAGATGATTATTGAGTTTAGTAGATTAAATTTGTTTCATTATTTTGCTTAATTCTAAATTCGGATTTTAATTACAGAATTAAAATAGTTTGTTTGATATGAAGTTACTTATTTGTTGTTATTATGAATCTAAAAATTTTTTGTTGTTAAAAATCATGTTGTTCTTGGTTGTTCATCATGATTGTTAGAATTGTTGTTAAAGTTGTTCAAAAATGGTTAGATTTGCTATATCTTGGTTGTCTGATCTTAGGTGTATTGGTTATAGCTGAAAGGGTATAATAGTAAACTTTAATAATGTTGGGGGGTATTCTAGTCATTAAATTATAGTCAATTATTTGAATTAAAGTTATTTTGTCCATTAGCTATTTGATTATTGTTAAAATATTATTTAAATTATAGTGGAAGATAAAATATTTTATAGTGGTAGCTAAAGTAATAATAAAATAGTATAGTGGAGAATAATTCTTTCTTTAATAAAAGAGTGGTTAACAAAGTGTAGTGGTGTTAAAAGAATTAATTAAATATACATAATCATTCTTTGAAATAATTAAAATAAAAATAGTGGGGAATAAAACATAAAGTAGTGAAATTAAAAGTTAGATTAAAATAAAATGAAAGTGGAAGTCTTACTTTCAGTTTTTAATTAATAGTGGTTTGTTTTTTATTAAAGAAAAAGTTTAGGTCTTGCTTATATAAGAATCAAATTTCATTTGATAGAAGAAAAAAGATCAAAAGAGAAGAAAAAATCTTAGAGAGAAAAATCTGAAAAATCTTAGAAGTGTTACCAAATAGTGAAGAAAAGAAAAACAAACACAAAACAAAACAAAACAAAACAAAACAAAAAACGAAAAAAAATCTGGAATATTAAATGAAGAAAACGGGGCGATAACTCCCGTAACGACGAGTCGGGTCGTTACAACTGGGTATTTTGTTGGGATTGCTGTTGCTGTGTTGTTTGCTGTGTTGATCACCCGGTATTCTTTATTTTCAATATCAGGTACATAACCTAATTATGTTTAAATGATAAGATGAATATATGGGAAGTATGCAAATTCTGAAATTTTAAATAGTTTCTATTCCTGTCTTCTTTTACAGATTATGTTTAAATAAATTCAATATTAATATTTTGTAAGTTTTTGTTATAAATTTAAATAATTAAGTCTTGTTGTAGTAATAATAATTCACTTCAAAAATGGTTATTAAATAGTATAATTATAAATATGTTTCTTAATGTTCAAATGGTTTAGTAATTGAAGTAAGAATGAGTTACTTTTTTTTATTAATCGGATTAATTAAAATTTGTTAGTTCATTAGCTACAAATATTTTAACATCGTCTTTAAAGATAAATTGTAAATATGTAGTTAAATTTAACAAAAAATGTGAATTGTAATTATTTTTGCGTAATTTAAGCATTTAGGTATGGTTTAAGTTTTAATTGATAAAAGAATGGTTTTCTTCAAATTTATCAAATCTCCAAATATAGGTGTAAATAATTAAGGTTGATTATGGTTTTGAAAAATAGTTGTAAATAGTTAATATCAAGGGTTTAAGTCAAAAATAGTAAAAAATTTAAAAAATATGAGTCTAAATTAGTTATAAGATTGGTTTAGTTTGTACATATATTAAAATATGTTATGCGCATATATATATATACAAGCAATTTTTATAATTCACGCTCTCCTCAACAGCTCAATTATTTCTTACTCCATACATAATTAATTATTTTTGTAACCAAATATATATATATATATATATATATATATATATATGATGTAATTACAAATAATATAATAACTGAATGTGTATAATATATATATATCTTTTTCGCCAATCGAATATAATTTTGGCGCGAGCTAAAACTTAAAAAAGCCCCTCATTTTTCTTGTTTTTTTCCTTTTAATATTTCTTGATTTTATTACTAATTACATATTTATTCGTCTTTAAAGAAAGAAGATAAAAAATAGGCTTTCCTTGTAACCTGGAGAAATACTCCTACCACCCAACTCCTTCCAATGGTTAAAGTAGGCTGCCACCCACCATAACCATATATATATATATATATATATATATATATATATATATATATATATATATATATATATATAAAATAATAACTGAATGTGTATAATATATATATATCTTTTTCGCCAATCGAATATAATTTTGGCGCGAGCTAAAACTTAAAAAAGCCCCTCATTTTTCTTGTTTTTTTCCTTTTAATATTTCTTGATTTTATTACTAATTACATATTTATTCGTCTTTAAAGAAAGAAGATAAAAAATAGGCTTTGGTATGATAACATATAGTGATATAATTATAATTACCTATATTATTTTTTATATAGGCTCTACACTTTTAAATTCAAAAAAATACTACACCAAACTTAAAATTGATTATAAAAAATGATAAAAAGTTAGTTCAAAAATAAGTTGAGATGTACTTTCTCATTGTTTAAATTGAATAATATATCGTTGTACTCTTTTAGTATTTTGAATTTCAAAAATATATCTCAAGGTGAATCAAGTACGCACGATAAGAATTCCAAGAAATGTGAAGTGTTTCCTAAAGGTTCGCAGCCTCCCGAGGATAAGTACAGGTGTCACCGTACCGATCCACAAGACTCTACTAACCGGCTCAAGACTCATGAGGCCTAGTAAACCTAGGCTCTGATACCAACTTGTCACGACCCCAAATCCGGTCGTGATGGCGCCCGACACACTGCTAGGCCAGCCCGACCAATCAGCAACAATTTACGGAGCTATGAGCTCGTATTATCCCATTTAAGCACAACAAGATAAGTCAATGAAGACAAAAATACCAATACGTGGATCAAGCCCCAAACAGTACAACTCCCATAGACCGAAGGTCAAGAGTCATGAGCCTCTACAGAGTATACAAAGTGTAAATAGTGAATCTAACTGTGCACAATTGTGGGATGATCAGAACAAAATACAGACAAACTGGAGAATCAGGTCCTGCGAACGCTGGCAGCTACCTCGACCGTCCAAAAGCACTCCCGAGCCACAATAGAATCAGCCATGCTGTGATGTACCTGAATCTGCACACAAGGTGCAGGGAGTCGGGTGTGAGTACTTCCAACTCAGCAGTAATAAAAGTAAATAATGCTGAAAGGAAGAAAACCACGATATGCACTATCTCATGCTACACAATACATAACTATCTTTTTATTCCTTTCAAGCATATGTGAGTAGATTATTTAGAAATCTCAATTTTAGCTACTTTATTTCATAATAATATACCAATACCTGGATACAATCTCAAGCAGTGCAAGTCCGCACACAAATCAGACCCTCGGGCTCAGCACTCTTATCAATTTACACCAGGAGATCTGGTCAATAAGGCAACTAATGCATGTGTGCCAGTAATATATGAATGCTAAATGTTATGCCACGTAGTACACGTAAACCAATGTATGTATGCCATGCAATGCATATGACCGCTACGGCGCGTAGCCCGATCCAATTTGGGTACCCGTGCTCACTGTGGGGGTTCAGACTCCGGAGGGGCTCCTACAGCCCAAGCACAATATTAATATCACACCTGCTGCGGCGCGCAGCCCGATCCGTATACCACTGCGGCGTGCAGTCCGATCCATGCATGTGTATGCATATGCTCACATAAAATGTCATGCCCTAACATATGGCCCTCGACCCCAATCAGTCTAACAAATAATCAAGAAAAGCCCTACGGGCAACAATATCACATTAGCTCACAGCTAAAATATTATTAAGACATTGTTCAAGTTTTTCATAACCTTATAAGAATGCTAAATAGCAAAAATACCATTTAAAACCTTAAATTAGAATAAAATATGCACAGTGTTATCAAAACAGTGATACCAATCCCCGAAGGACTCAAATAATTGGCACAAAGTCCAAACATGATAATTAGTCCAATTCACTTCAACAATTAGGAGTTATTATTTATTACGCGGGATGGACCAAGTCACAATCCCCAATGGTGCTCTACCCCACGCCCGTTATCCGGCGTGCAAGTCACCTCAACACAGCACTAAGATGTGCAAGTCCGGGGTTTACTAACCCTCAGGACATCATTTACAAGAATTACCCAACTCGAACCGACGAAAGCTCATGCCCGCGACGCCTTAGCTCCTCGAACCGGCATCCACGCACGTCAAAACTAGCACAAATCAACACAAATATATCAAAATAGGCTAATGGAACATAACCCAATCGAAAGAACTCCAAAAATATCAAAAATCACGAAATTGGCAAAACCCGAGCCCCGGGCCCACATCTCGAAAAATCTCGAAACTCATATTTCCAGAACCCTCGTCCCGCCACGAGTCCGTACATATAAAATTTACTAAAATCGGAGTTCAAATGGCCTTCCAAAACTAAAAATCCCGTTTTCAATATCTAGGCCACATTTCTTCAAGATTTCAACCCAATTTCATGAAGATTGATGTTAATTCTACCATAAAATGATGTTTTTGAGTCAAGAATCTTACCTCCGACGAATACCCGATGATTTCTCAGTGATTTCCTTGAGTTTTCTTCTCTCTAGGGCTCAAAATTGTGTTTTGGGTATAAGAACCCGTGAGCCCTCTGTTCTGCAATTAAACTCACTGCCGGACGATTTTACTCTACGCGTTCGCGATGCACCTCACGCGAACGCGATGGCCTGTTTGATTACTTCATCGCGAACGCGACGCCTTATCACGCGTCCGCGAAGATCATTTCCCCAGCTGCCGGATTTCTTCTACGCGAACGCGTCTACCCTTCACGCGTACGCGATGGTCTCCATCTTTCTCCTACGCGAACGCGGCCTTATTCCACGCGAACGCGATGCGTTCCAACTTCATCTTATGCGAACGCGTTACCATCCCACGCGAACGCGATGACCAATATGCCCCAGCCTACGCGAACGCGGGCCTTGCCCTCGCGAACGCGATGGCTTAATTTTTGCACAGTGGTCTGCAAATTTACAGCAGACTTCCAAGTTCCAAAAATGCCGGATGATGGTCCGGATTCACCCCGAGGCCCCCGGGACCCCAACGAAAACCACCAACATACTCCAAAACACGATACGGACTTGTTCCAATCATAAAAACACCATCCTAAACATCAAAATCACCAATTACACACGGATTCAAGCTTATGTTTCTTCAAAACTTCCGAATTACACATTCAATCAAAAACCCGACCAAACGACGTCCGAATGACCTGAAATTTTGCAGGAATATCCAAAATCACCTAACGGAACTACTGCAACTGTCGGAATTCCATTCCGACTCCCGGATCAAAATCTCACCTATCGATCGGATTTCGCCAAAATTCAACCTTAGCCAATTCAAGCCTATTTCTACACCGGATCTCCAAATTCAATTCCGATTGCTCTCCTAAGTCATAAATGATCCCTCGAAACTAGTCGAATCATCGAATCCGATTCCGAGCACTCTAACTCGATAGTCAACTCTAGGTTGACTTTCCATATTCAAACTTCCTTCAAACATGCTATTTGCTTCATTTTTAATTCAATTCACTCCTAACTCACCCGATAGGTTCTAACACCGATATAGAAGCATAAGATATGTTAATGCAAGGTAACGGGGTGGAAATTCCCGTAACGACGGGCCGGGTCGTTACATTCTCCCCAACTTAAACAAACGCTCGTCCTCGAGCGGACTCAAAGTTGTACTAGAAGCCACCCAATAACCGAATGACCTTACCAAGCATATATCCGGGTGATCATACGTCACCCTATCTCACATAAGTCCGAAAACCCCACATAGTCAAAATTTCACAGACCATCTGAACCATAAATCACATTGTACTTTCTGAAATCATATGCCAAATGCTAATCCCATGCCTATACTCAGGATACACACGATCCAACTGTAATAACCCATATTCACTACTTCGGGTGAGATCATATGATGTATCAAACAACCCAATCACTCGAGACAATAGTCTCTAATCACACAATTTCCCATGATAACCAAATACCAACTGAAAAACCCTTTTTCATTAGATAGAGTCTGATTCCAACACCTCCATACCCTGCCCACGGCAGCTGAAGCACGAGATATACCAAACCCATCTCTCTCGGGTTAACTATTCGTGAATCCATTTCCCTTTTAAAACTGATACCACAATAGGTTTCGGAGCCAAACCTCGATTTTTACCTTTCTAACAAGCTAAGATCCAATATGCCCGTATTCATTAATAACTCCAACGGTCATTTCGATTATAACACACCGCACTAGTGATAAGACACATCAACACCGGCCTAAGCCACAACGAGCACAACATAGGCTCCAATAGAAATGTTTGCACACACCCGAATCATGACAGCTCAAATCATGACAATTGTCTCCAGCAAATAGAGCTGCAATTCAGTTCCTCTGTGCCATCATAACATAGAACTGAGATCGCGTCTCGCATTATAGAAATAGAGTACCTGAATCCTCCTCGAGAGGTCATAACATCACGTGGCCTTGCCACGATTCGTGATTCTATCCCAACATTATTACTCATGAAGCACCTCAAGTTACCAAGCTCAAAAAGGTCGGCCACGCACAGATCTAGGTCTGAACCCAAGCAATCAACCTCACCCACGGTGAAACCATTAACCTATGCTATTAAATCCCGAAAGGACACAACCGATGTGCCATTCGCCAAGCGATACTCAAAACGGTCTTTTCCTCAGAAGCGAGGAAGTATTGTATACCAGGTAGCTTATAACTAACTATATTTTTACAATATTCTGTTGCGGCGTACAACCCGCTCCAATGACATACCCGTGGCGACGTGCCACCCGATCTAGATACCATAGCTGTGGCGGCGTGCCACCCGATCCAAGCATAAATCTCGCAAAGGAAATGCATATCGAGTCGAATTTTCTCATTATAGCAAACATATATATACATATAGCCTCAAGCTCGGCCACATGAACGCATCTGACAACGTTTCTCAATACTGGAACTGAATCAATGGTAGATACTTCTACACTAACATCCGCCCCTACGATCCAACTGACAAGGCATTGCCTACCATCCGTCTGCTGGTCCTGGGTACAACTACTCTGTTGGAGCATACTCTGATGCTCTCTGCTACGCAATTTGTGCCATTTTCCGACATAGTCCATACCACATTAGTCTAGACGACCTGACTTATGTCAACCAGTCCGAAATAAGGTATCATAACCCAAATTCATCATATCAAGCTAAGAGAGAGCCACTAGGGCTTCCGATTTCCAATAATCACGAAACGGTGTCGATACACGCGATATACAACCACTGCATAGGCGGATTACGAGGACTTCTAGTCTCCAACACATATATAACACATGAATCGCTATACCTAGTTCCACACTCCACCGTACGAATACATAACGCACATCAAGCGTCCATTCATACCACGACGGCCATTCGGAAATTTCACTATGCCATCAACGATTCAGTTATTATAGTCGATCCAACAAGAGAATACCACCATACAACTGGATATCATCATTTTACATTACCTTGTCCTTTTTGGATCATATTCCCTGCCAAGTTAATAGAATAGCAGTATCATTTTCTTAAATTATCGGAAAGATCGATTCTTAATTCACCTGCAGCTGTCCGCGCTGCTCAATAATTTTATTGACTTCCCATATATTATGAACTGATCTCAAAACCTAGAATATACCATTATCAACTTTTCCATAACACATCGCATATACAATACCATACTAAAATAACATGGAAATTCTTATCCCTTTCCTACGTCGCAAACATCAACGCACTCAACTGGTCAAGGACTTTTATGATCCCATATAGAGAAAACTCATCACACATTCCAAGCTTTGCATACCAACAGGAAAAATACACTCATTTTTCAAACCACATTAAAACACATCATAAACTCTTTCTCCCAATCACATTGCATAAGTTAAACTGCCAGGACTGAATCCTTATACCCATATCAAGTTACACAACTGCCAGCACTCAAGAGCTTTGTTGCACAATATCTGCAAGACTCATTACTTCAAACACATACCAGGAATTAATCGCATTCCTTATCATACCGCTTCGGTTTATTAACAAGTTGCTCCATTTACTCAATTTCTTTTTTGAACCATCTTTAACTTAGTATTAGCCTTTACTGTAGTACTACCATAACTCAACTCATGTTACCACACGAGACTCGTACATAAGACCACACGGTCTAAAACCCATAGGCCACTCTCAGTTATTTCCCATCATTCACATAATATAACACAAGTCTTGATGTTTCTCTAACGAAACCGCCATCTTTAGCCACATACACAAATCTTAAGGCACCTGACTGTTACAAGCAACAATCTTGAACACTGCAAAACCATTCTCGGGCATCATTCACCCTTATTCAGATGTAATTCAACTGTCCTATTAGGTAGAACCACTCGTGTTTTGTTAGAACTCTGACATCGCAGAACATGATTACTTACAGATACAATCGGCTATCTTTCTTTCCTATACGGTGAATATTCTTTACCAAAAGCAGTTCAAAACACCCTAGTACTTCATCAGATCTACGAAGCACCATAACCTTTACCAGAATTTCCCAACATACTTAGAGACAGAATCAACATAGCACACAATAGTGCAATCGGTTAATCAATAGCAACCTCCCCAACTTAGCTCGAAGCCATTCATCAAAGCACTTTCAACCACTCATATCATTATTACTCAAGTGATGCCGAAATGTTAATATGAGATTAAACTCAAGTCATTTACAAGCCTTGACGGAGACTCGAATCATCCGAGACCTTAGCTCTTCTGCAATTCTTGCAGATATACATGCACCACCAATAAGCCCACTCTCTTTAGGTGACAGAAATCTTTCTAAGTCCCAAATTTTCCAAAAATTTCGGCAGAGTTTCCTTTGTAAATTGGCCTATCCACCTGCCAGAGAATCACCAAACCATTCTAACAATACATCCACAACTCAACAAGATATCACAATGTATTTCAACAACATTAAATCCCAATATTATACGAATCATATTATCACAATTTATACTTGAACCTGTGTTGTACCCTGCTCGAATCATAACACATATCAAAATCACTTTAGTCTTCCCGAGTTTAAACTCGTTCCACTACACATAAGGCACTTTACCTTCCAATTACGAGATATGATAATTATTTCTCACGCCTATAGTTAGGGCTACATATCAAATCACAATAAGAACTGAATACCTTACAGCTCTCCCATTATCAAGCTGCCATTTGCACAATAAGGATCAATACCGATCGTATGAACTTCATAATACCGACTCGCAAAATTAATACCTTGGTGTTCAAGCCATAGACAAGGATCTGGCCTCAAGTCCTCCCGACTGGCCCAACATAAATTCATAGAGATTACATCTCGCCCCTCGTTTTGGGGAATCATAAGCCGTCAAGGCAAATATATTACTGAGCGCTCGATGCGTACACGGACGTGCGGAAGGAATTTCAAAATTATATCTCAAGCTGAATCAAGTACGCACGATAAGAATTCCAAGAAGTGTGAAGTGTTTCCTAAAGGTTCGCAGCCTCCCGAGGATAAGTACGGGCGTCCCCGTACCGATCCACAAGACTCTACTAACCGGCTCAAGACTCATGAGGCCTAGTAAACCTAGGCTCTGATACCAACTTGTCACGACCCCAAATCCGGTCGTGATGGCGCCCGACACACTGCTAGGCCAGCCCGACCAATCAGCAACAATTTACGGAGCTATGAGCTCGTATTATCCCATTTAAGCACAACAAGATAAGTCAATGAAGACAAACAAGTCCCAACATGTGCCAACTCCCATAGACCGAAGGGTCAAGAGTCATGAGCCTCTACAGAGTATACAAAGTGTAAATAGTGAATATAACTGTGCACAAGTGTGGGATGATCGGAACAAAATACAGACAAACTGGAGAATCAGGTCCTGCGAACGCTGGCAGCTACCTCGACTGTCCAAAAGCACTCCCGAGCCGCAATAGAATCAGCTCCACTATGGTGTACCTGGATCTGCACACAAGGTGCAGGGAGTCGGGTGTGAGTACTTCCAACTCAGCAGTAATAAAAGTAAATAATGCTGAAGGGAAGAAAACCACGATAGGCACTATCTCATGCTACACAATAGAGAACTATCTTTTTATTCCTTTCAAGCATATGTGAGTAGATTATTTAGAAATCTCAATTTTAGCTACTTTATTTCATAATAATATACCAATACCCGGATAAAATCTCAAGTAGTGCAAGTCCGCACTCAAATCAACCCCTTGGGCTCAGCACTCCTTATCAATTTACACCAGGAGATCTGGTCAATAAGGCAACTAATGCATGTGTGCCAGTAATGTATGAGTGCTGAATGTTATGCCACGTAGTACACGTAAACCAATGTATGTATGCCATGCAATGCATATGACCGCTATGGCGTGTAGCCCGATCCAATTTGGGTACCCGTGCTCACTGTGGGGGTTCAGACTCCGGAGGGGCTCCTACAGCCCAAGCACAATATTAATATCACACCTGCTGCGGCGCGCAGCCCGATCCATATACCACTGCGGCGTGCAGTCCGATCCATGCATGTGTATGCATATGCTCATATGAATGTCATGCCCTAACATATGGCCCTCAGCCCCAATCAGTCTAACAAATAATCAAGAAAAGCCCTACGGACAACAATATCACATTAGCTCACAGCTAAAATATTATTAAGACCTTGTTCAAGTTTTTCATAACCTTATAAGAATGCTAAATAGCAAAAATACCATTTAAAACCTTAAATTAGAATAAAATATGCACGGTGTTATCAAAACAGTGATACCAATCCCTGAAGGACTCAAATAATTGGCACGAAGTCCAAACATGATAATTAGTCCAATCCACTTCAACAATTAGGAGTTATTATTTATTACGCGGGACGGACCAAGTCACAATCCCCAATGGTGCTCTACCCCACGCCCGTTATCCGGCGTGCAAGTCACCTCAACACAGCACTAAGATGTGCAAGTCCGGGGTTTACTAACCCTCAGGACATCATTTACAAGTATTACCCACCTCGAGCCGACGAAAGCTCATGCCCGCGACGCCTTAGCTCCTCGAACCGGCATCCACGCACGTCAAAACTAGCACAAATCAACACAAATATATCAAAATAGGCTAATGGAACATAACCCAATCGAAAGAACTCCAAAAATATCAAAAATCACGAAATTGGCAAAACCCGAGCCCCGGGCCCACATCTCGAAAAATCTCGAAACTTATATTTCCAGAACCCTCGTCCCGCCACGAGTCCGTACATATAAAATTTACTAAAATCGGAGTTCAAATGGCCTTCCAAAACTAAAAATCCCGTTTTCAATATCTAGGCCACATTTCTTCAAGATTTCAACCCAATTTCATGAAGATTGATGTTAATTCTACCATAAAATGATGTTTTTGAGTCAAGAATCTTACCTCCGATGAATACCCGATGATTTCTCAGTGTTCTCCTCGAGTTTTCTTCTCTCTAGGGCTCAAAATTGTGTTTTGGGTATAAGAACCCGTGAGCCCTCTGTTCTGCAATTAAACTCACTGCCGGACGATTTTACTCTACGCGTTCGCGATGCACCTCACGCGAACGCGATGGCCTGTTTGATTACTTCATCGCGAACGCGACGCCTTATCACGCGTCCGCGACGATCATTTCCCCAGCTGCCGGATTTCTTCTACGCGAACGCGTCTACCCTTCACGCGTACGCGATGGTCTCCATCTTTCTCCTACGCGAACGCGGCCTTATTCCACGCGAACGCGATGCGTTCCAACTTCATCTTACGCGAACGCGTTACCATCCCACGCGAACGTGATGACCAATATGCCCCAGCCTACGCGAACGCGGGCCTTGCCCTCGCGAACGCGATGGCTTAATTTTTGCACAGTGGTCTGCAAATTTACAACAGACTTCCAAGTTCCAAAAATGCCGGATGATGGTCCGGATTCACCCCGAGGCCCCCGGGACCCCAACGAAAACCACCAACATACTCCAAAACACGATACGGACTTGTTCCAATCATAAAAACACCATCCTAAACATCAAAATCACCAATTACACACGGATTCAAGCTTATGTTTCTTCAAAACTTCCGAATTACACATTCAATCAAAAACCCGACCAAACGACGTCCGAATGACCTGAAATTTTGCAGGCATATCCAAAATCACCTAACGGAGCTACTGCAACTGTCGGAATTCCATTCCGACTCCCGGATCAAAATCTCACCTATCGATCGGATTTCGCCAAAATTCAACCTTAGCCAATTCAAGCCTATTTCTACACCGGATATCCAAATTCAATTCCGATTGCTCTCCTAAGTCATAAATGATCCCTCGAAACTAGTCGAATCATCGGAATCCGATTCCGAGCACTCTAACTCGATAGTCAACTCTAGGTTGACTTTCCATATTCAAACTTCCTTCAAACATGCTATTTGCTTCATTTTTAATTCAATTCACTCCTAACTCACCCGATAGATTCTAACACTGATATAGAAGCATAAGATATGTTAATGCAAGGTAACGGGGTGGAAATTTTCGTAACGACGGACACTTTATTATAACAATAATTATACAATACTTCAAGTACAAGTCAGAGTATTTCTACATAGGCTTTACACTTTTAAATTTAAACAAATACCCCACCAAACTTAAAATTGATTATAAAAAATGATAAAAAGTTAGTTAAAAAATAAGTTGAGATGTACTTTCTCATTGTTTAAATTGAATAATATATCACTGTTCTCTAGTCGTATTTTCAGTTGTGTTAATATATTGTTTTACTTTTTTATTATACAAATTTGAATATAAAATATATTCATTTTATTGCCAAATAGATGATGTAAAAATTTCTTTTTTAGTTCTTTGAAAAAATAATCGTGATTTTGAATTATTACAAAAATAATGATAACCAAATTTGTATTTTATTCTAGAGACATATTTGGATAATTAATTAAAAATAAATACAACTTTCGATCATACATTTTGTCTAGTTTCATTTGATATGATTGAGATATCGATACTCTAGGGTGTAGTACCATTTATTTAATATAATTATTTGTTGAGCATTTTCGGAAAATAGTTAATTTTTTATTTATGTATTTTTTAAATTCATATAATGTTGAATTCTTATTGAACACAAAGCAAGTACCCAACTAACACTAATCATAGAAGAAGAAGTATAATCTTGCATAATGATATTTCTCATTTGGCCTAATGTAAATTAGTTGTTTTAATTTTTTGTGTAGATTATTATCAAATCATGTTTTATAAAGGGAACTATTTTTATATAATTTGAAGAAATTTCAATATCCTTTTATAAAATAGGTACTTGAAACTATATTTTATTCTTAAATATATATTTTTTTTATTATAAAGTATTCCAATTGTAATTATAATTTAATGAGAGTTTGTATAAAATGATATTAATTGATATTAATATAAGAATATTTTGATAAAAATCTACATAAATGATTGCCACTTTTTTTAATATTCTTTACAAAAAATATTCAGTTAATAAAACAAATGAAATAGTTTTTCTTTAGGAGATAATATAATTATTATGTACAAATGTATGTTACCAACAAATAATTTTTCTAGTTCAAAGTGCTTATTGAAAAAAATATTTTTGTCACGACCTCCAATCCCGATCGAGATGGCGCCCAACACAATTGCTAGGCAAGTTCAACCATTTAACACTCTCAACCTGAGCATGCAGTTCTATACCAGTTAATTAACTAATTGTAATAGATATCAAGGCTTAATGATTCACTGATAGATAGAATAACAGATAAATTTTTTAGTTCAAAATACTTATTGAAAAAATATTTTTAAATCATAAAAGTAATAATAGAGAAGTAGTTTTGTTTCAAACAAACCAAAAGGTAAAAGTAGTCAAGTAGTGCACTTAAAGAAGCTAAACGTTGTTGTTTGGTTAATGGTTTTCTGTTGCGCTCCTAGCAATTAGTATTTGCTATTGTGTCTTGTAAACTGAACTTTGCTGTTGTTGAAGTCAAAATATGTTCGTTTGATTGGTTACTTTAGAAATAAAAAAATAAAAAGAGAAGCTAAGTTAAGGTTGAATGGGAATTAGGATCCACTCGAAGAATTTAATATTTTAGGGCCACCTTGATTTTGTTATTTGTGTCATTAGGAATCCGTAGGATACAACCAAGATTTTGAGCCTAATGTACAAACAAAGAATGCGAGAATATTTTTGAAATGACCATAATACCCTCGGTCAACCTCTTCTTCTCTTTTCTATATAATAGAATACCAATTCATTTAATTATTTTTCTCATATTTTTATTAGTCAATCTAAATATAACAAATAATATATTTTTCTTTAAGCTAATATAAAAAAACGAATTTAAATAAAATTATAGTTAATTTATAATTGCTGTTTTTCTAAAAAATAAACTTAGTTTTGAACGATTGGAAATAAAAAATAATTTTACCATACAAGCTTTAATATGGCTATAATTTTGATAATTTTGACTAAATGATTTTATTGGTTTTTTTAAAATATATTACCACTCAAGCTTTTTCAATATTGTTCTAATTAATATGGCTATAATTTTGAATAAATGATTTTATTGATTTTTTTTAATATATATTACCATTCAAGCTTTTTCAATATTGTTCTAATTAGTTTCTTTTATTATTAAGTTAAGAAATTTCGTATTTACAAAATAATAAAAAATAATAATAATAATAATAATAATAAATAATTTTTTGTTTGAATATAAACTAAATTCTGTTTCATTAGTATTTATCATAAATTAGATGAGTATTGCATATTTTAGTTCTAAATTAATTATGAATTTTCTTTCTTTATAAAAACTAAATGTAGTCATTTTAGGATTACCTTTTTTAAAAAAAATAAATGAGACGAGCTTATATATTCAAGTTTTAATATTATTCTGAATTAGCTTCTTTTACTACTAAGTTAAGAAATCTCGTATTTATAAATAATAATAAAATAATAATAATAATAATAATAAAATAATTCCGAAAAAAGTATTTTCTGAAAAAAAAATTTCTGTTTAAACATAGATTAAATTCTGTTTCATTAAGTTTTTGTCATAAATTAGATAAGTATTGCATTTTTAATTTCTAAATTAATTATGAATTTTCTTTATTTATCAAGTCCAAAATACTGGACTGGCCAAATTTGAAAAGCTTAATCCTTAATAAATAAACTGTCACGACCCTAGTTCACCAATCGTGAACCTGTCATGACGGCACCCAGCCTTCGCGACTAGGTAAGCCTAACACGATGCGGAATGTACAATTTCATGAAATAAAAGATAAGGTAACAACAGAATAATGTAAATGAAATGTAATAGGTGCCGCTCGGCACATACACTTCGCCAAAACACACTAAGCAACATACTACCAAGACCCGGAAACCCACGGGCAACACAGACTAAGAAAGAGTACAACTGTGGCTTTATACATCAGGAAATATCTATACAACGAGAGTAAGGGAAATAACTACTATCACTAGTGAGAATAGAAGGGGACTCCCCGGATCCGCGGACGTAGCAGATCATACCTCGAAGTCTCCCAGAAAGCTGCGGAATCACCTAGTACGAGCCTGCTCTGATGTACCTGGATCCGCACAACAAAAGTGTGTAGAAGAGTAGCATGAGTACACCACGGCGGTACTCAGTAAGTGCCAAGTCTAACCTCGATGGAGTAGTGACGAGGAAGGTCAGGGCCCTACTGAGGTAAAATATAATAACCAATATGATAATGAGAAGACAATATGTGTATAATCACAGCAAATATCCGGCAAGAAAAATAAGTAAAACAATAACAACGGACAAACACTATCAAAGAATAGAGGTACAAACCACAACCGGATATTTATCGTCGGGGATCTCCTGGTATCCCGAGGATCTCTTGGTATCCTCAATAAATATATTTTTGGGATCTCTTAGTATCCATAACAATAAATTCTGTGATCTCCTGGTATCCTCAATAAATATTCTGGGATCTCCTAGTATCCACAATAATAATTGTTGGGATCTCTTGGTATCCGGAGGATCTCCTAGTATCCTCAATAAATATATTCTTTTCTGTGCCAGAGATCTCTTAGTATCCCACACCCTCATTCTTATTGTATAATATGTATAGGGAAAATTTCCGGGATGCCGTC